>JANHZU010010648.1:208428-224790 GCA_032468055.1 Acrochordus granulatus | reverse complement strand
CGGGTCCAGCGGCGCACCGTCCCGGGGCGCGCGCGGCAGCCCGGGGCACCCGGCAACTTTCCCCGCATCCACGCGCTCAAGCCGACGTCAGCCCGAGCCGCCGCCGCCGCCGCGCACCTCCGCCCGGCAGACGTGGCCCGACCGGAGGCTGCCTCCGCGTCACGCATGCTCCACTCGCCACGCCGGTTCCGCTCCTCCCTCCGCGAATCCCACGAGGGAGGAGGGGAAGGTCTAGCCAATGGGTGCGCGCGCCGCTCTTCGTCCCGCCCCGGCAACCCAAGATCGGGAGAGGCCTGCGAGGAGGCTCGCGCCGGCCGCCCAGACCGAGGGGGGAGGAGGGGAGGAGGGTTCGGCGCTGCCCGTTCTTCCCGCTTCCCGGCAGCTTGGAAGGGAGGCCTCCCCCGGCGGGGTGGCTGAACCGGTCCTCCGCCGAGGGGTCACCCTCTGGCAAGCGGCGGGACTCCCTGCTCCGCCCGCACATGCTCAACCCTACGCCTGGTGCCCAGACGAACCCAGCGAGGGAGGCTCTGACTGGCTTGTATGGTTTCGTTTTGGGGAAGCCTTTAAAGTTTCTTCCCGTGCAAAATCTTGAGCGACTCCAGAGCGGCCTCTCCCTGTTCTCAGATCCACTGCAGTCCCTTCTATTGCTCAACGCGCATCAGCAGTTTTCGGTCTTTGTCAGGAAACCGTAACAAACCGACACCGTGGCTTTCTGACACACTAACTTGGCTGATTAATGGTTTACTTGTACATTTGCTTCAGGTGAATCCTGCGTCTGCATAGCCACTCTTTCTTAGCCCATGAACCCATTCCAATTTAAATTCTAGATTAACTCAGTTTTTTCAAACTTGACAACTGGAAGATATGTGGACTTCAACTCCCAGAATTCCTACAAGCCAGCTCGCTAGTTCAAGCTCAAGGAAGGATATGCTTTTTAATAATCTGTTAGTCTGAAAATACGTATGCTATCAGACAGACCTCCGAGAAATAATGTGACAGGTGGCTGGAATACTGCTAGGGAAGGATTTGTCTCAAGTCTGACCGAAACAGTGTATGAACTACACCGTGACAATTCAAGGAAAAATAAATATTTGGCTGCTCTAATTGCGCTTGGTGATGCTGCCTAGTAATTCTGTCTAAGGTGAAGAATATTCATAGAGACCATATGAAAGGTCGCTGTAAAAAAATTGCAGTATGTGATGAGCAAATCCACTCAGATCTCAGATGAGTTGACCTCCAGATTTTGAAATGATCTGGGATTATATTGGGTCTATTAGTGGACATAGCCCTCCGCAATGTTGATTCTATGCCTCCTAAATTGGATCCTTGACCCAATGATTGGTTAGGGCCATCTGTGAGATGAGAGAAGGCTGTATTTAAGCAAAAAGAGGTCTTCTATGAATGAAGCGGTGCCTCCATCACCTATGAATAAGGAGATGGTGCCCCCAATACTCAAAAAGCCTTCTCTTGATCCAATAGGCTGACTCTGAAAAACAAGGAAGCTACAGCTTGTGCAGAATGCCATGATCCATAGATTTATCAATATATCTCATGACCCTGCAGCTTCAAGAGCAGCTTTGGTTACTGTTTGATTCTGGGTGGGATTCTTAGTGACTGCCTGTGGGACTGCTTTCTTTTGTATCTATCTGCCCATCCCACAAGGTTCTGTCCTAAGGGGATTGTCATCCTGCTTGCTGGGACCTGGGAGATGGATGTTCTCAGTAGCTGCTTCCATTCTTTGGAATTCAGTTAGCCTGATCTCTTCAGGAAAACATTGATAATCTTGCAGAAGAGGAAGGGTGTTTTTTGATTGGAAGATGGGGTTGATGGTATATGGTATTTATATTTGTTGGTGCTTATTTTTTTACTTTTATGTTATGTGTATATCAGGTTCCGTGTGGTATTTATGGTTATACAGTCACTTGGACCCTGCAGAAATGGGCAGCATATAAACATTGTTAATAAATAAATGCTATTTAAAAGGAAGGTCAGTAATTACTACTGCTTTGGCCAATGCAAAAACAGTTTAAACAAAACAGTTGTATCCAAAATTTACAAAAACAAAATTCAACAAGCTGATTAATCATATATCTACAAAACAGTGTGCAAGCTACTGAATTCGCCATTCAATCTGTTTATCAGAATTCAAAAATTCTAGTGAACTTTCAAAATTTACACACTATTTGTAATCTAAAACTACAGAAAGTCCTCAATAAATGACCATTCAGCAATCATTTGAAGTTACGACAGCGTGGTACAAGAGTTGGTTAGGAACAGCCTTCAGGGTTCTGGCCATCCGGGTAACTCATGGTCATATGATAGCAATCTGGCCGCTTAGCTTGCATTTACAACAGTTGCAATATCTCACAGTCATGTGATCACAATTTGCAATCTTCCATATTGCCTTCCTACAAGCAAAATCAATGGGGAAGCTGGCAAGGAAGGTTGCATGGGTAAGTCTATGAATCCTCCTCATGATTTGTTGCACTTAAGTTATACCTCTCCAGTCACTTGGGCACCTTTCCCAGCCACTTGCGCATTCTTCCCAGCTACATGTGCATCCTGATGCACCCTCCCAGCAGCAGCCATCCCAAGACCCACTGTACTTGTGCATAACTCCCACCTCAAGCACCCACCATACTGATTCAGCATCTCCCTAACCACCTGTGCACTCCTTTGTTCCATCTCTCACCCAGCAATAGCCATTTGCCTGCCTGCTGGCCTGCTTGCAAGCCACCTGGGACTTGCAATTTTCTTTTGGCTTCCTTACTAATTTTGGTTGTTAGAAGCTGGCAGGAACTTGCAAGGAGGTGCTGATTTAATTATAACAATGGAGACTACAGGGATTGTGTTTACAACTATATCACTTAGCAATGGAAATTCCAATCTTAATGGCCATTGTAACTCAAGGATTATCTTTAAATCTCAAATAAAGAATTACACCTAATAAAGATTATGTTTACTTTTTGTGACCAAAAAAGTTGCAGTAACCTGCAGTCACATGATTACCATTTGCAATTTTCCCTACTGGCTTCCAATAAGCAAAACCAATGGGGAAGCTGGCAAGAAAAGTCACAGGTCACTCCAGTAAGTCACTTGCAACTCCCACCTTTGGCCCTTCTGCACTCCTGCACCAGCTTGCCAGCCACCTACATGCTCTTCTCTGACTGGCAGCAGGCATCCTCAAGTTTATTCACACCATACTTCACCAGCTACCTATGCAAGTTGCAAGGATGTCCTTGCTTAGTGGCCCATGATCTTTGTTTAACAATGGCAGGATTACATGACATTGCGCATTATAATCACATTGCTTAGCAACAGAAATTCTGGCCCAAATACTGTTGTTAGTTAAGGACTACCTGTGTTATAAGCATTATAAATAAATAAACAAACAGACCAATTTAACTACAAACCACTATGAATTTATGCAGTTAAAGTGGTACACAATGAATGATGGGTTTAATTCGGATCATATTAAAATGAATGTCTCCTAGTTACTTATTAAATGAAAAACCAATGAATTTTTGCCAATGTAGCAAGGCATATTTTCTTAATTCGCCTCCTCTCTACTCTTTTTTCCCTAGTAGAAATTATTCTTCCTTTGTTACTTTTTAACTCATAAAATCAAAACAGATTACTCTTTTAATCAAGTTCACAGTTTTTCTTTATTTTTAATTACGTAAAATAAAATGGTTGGGAAATGTATACATTTATTTTGCTGTAAAACTTCAGAGTTCATCTAACAATGGATAGCACATCTTTTATATATCAATATATATCTCAAGAAAAGCAATACAGTATTTATAATAGAACCTTGACTATGCCATAATAGGCCTTCAAAGCTTAAACTATTCTGAAATTTTAGAAGAAAGACTACAGATAGTATTCATCAATTAAGCACTTCTGTTCATTAAACTGGATGTTAATACATGTATAAAATTGTCATTAAAATCCTCAGTTTTAGGATGCTAGCAATTATTATTAGTTTCGTGTTGGGACCTTTGAAGGAAAAACAAATCAATCTCCCCCGGTTTTGAGGTAATATATCAAAACTATCTCACACTTAACGCAACAAGTATGCATGTTTGAATTGGAGATAAATACCAGTAAACATACTACGTCTGGGATCCAGAACTGACACAATTTAATCTCTGTTGTCCTTTCACACATTATTATAGGGATATCAAGGAATCCACGCTTACAACTTAAAAGGGAAATATCTTGTCATTAATGTGTGAAATGGTTTGCCTCTGTTCTAGATTTCAAATTCATAACTCCTTAAAGAGATTATAAAAAGCATGGGATATTCAAGTCCAGATACATATTTTTTTAATCTTAGTCACATCCTTAAGTCTAACTACATCAATATCAATTTCTTCTTCTAAAAACATCCACAGAGACCATACATTAGATCAGAGCCACAGTGTAAGCATAGGATCTTATCATAATTATGGATCCAATCTATAAGATGTATTTTTACATTTTGTATGAAGAATATATTCCTAAAGCCAATATGAATAATGTATTTTCATGAGTCTCTCAAACATCATAATGGAACATGAAGAAAAAAGTCATGACATGTGCAGACAAAAACACAAAATGAAAATAATTTAACATGGAGGGGTTATTTCAGACTTGAAGAATATATAAACCACAGGCCAACTTCCAGACACTATGATAATACTTTTGGATCAGATACAGTATCAGTATTCCCTAGCACACCCTACAATATTTTCATCCTGATAAGCATTTATTTATTACTCAGATTGCTATTACTGTAATCAGAAACAAGTTATTATTTTATGTTTTGATTATTGAAGAGGGATTATTTTATTTATCTGAATGGCACCCCAGAAAACTGCCATGCCATCATTTCCCCCCACTAAACTGAGCTTAATCAGCTATTGAAAAAAGAACACAATGTTTTTCTAACCAAGAAGACAAATAATAGCAATTAAAGGCATTGTTAACGCTTTGAGTATCAGACTGGATGTAACTAAAAACAGAATATCTCAGCTGAAAAATCATGGGAAGGCAATGGGTGCCTCTATAACTGATTGACTAAAAGCTGTTAAGAGTCCACAATCAAACAGTGGAAATCTCATTCTCACTGGAACAATTTATGTGTGTTTGGAATTCCAGAAGAAACTGAGAAAGGCCAGCTGGTTCTCTTTATGAAAGCTGTACGATGGGAAGGCTTTGTATGAAGATTAACAGATAGAAATTGAGTGGCTTATTGAGAAGGCTTCTCATTCTTCATATGCCTCACCCACTTTACACTGTAAAGTTCCTTATGTTTGCCTTGAGGAATGAAATTTTACAGAAAGCCAATTTCCCCAAATAATTAAAAGGGGAGAGAATAAGTCTCATGTTTTCCCACTTTCACATTAAGAAAGATAGACTACAGAGAAAGATGATTGACACATATTGATTGAATCATATTTTTAAGAGAAGAATCTTCCAAATTTCCAGGTTTCTAGCTTTTCTTTCTTTCTTTGAAATTTTAAAATTGGCACTCAGAAATCATTTCATAAGAACATGAAAGCTAAAACAAGCCATTATCTCTCTAATCTCCTAGTGAAGGAAGAGGATTTAAAAACTATCACGTTTTGTTATTACACTTACTTTCTTCAGACTATTAAATTTCTTTATCAATAATTCTTATACGCTGTTTTTTGTTATATCTGTATGTTTGGGATACAGGAAAATGTACAGCTTTCAGTTTCTTTGATGGATGTATCTGTCTTCCCTTTATTTCCTTTCCTTTTGGTTTTCCTTCCCACATTTCTAAATATATCTCAATTACTATGTGTGTGTATTTCTTTTTTAATTGATTGATTATGTGCAATCATTGTTGACTCCTAATAATCACATGGATAGATTTTGCACCGTATCCTGATGTTTCAGGTTTTTAATTGATGTACTTGTGGTCTCTGTAACTGAATCCATCCATGTTGCTACTGGTTGCATTCTTCTTCTCTTTCTATTTGCCTTTCCAAAAATTAGAGCCTTTATCTGAGAGCCAGATTTTCCCATAACGTGTGTGTTTGTCTTTCTCTCTCTATCTTTATATGTATATCTGTATATATGTATGTGTGTGTATTCATATTCCAAAACTAAGCAAGGATTCTGTTGTATGTTCTTATTATAGATCTGGTTCCTTGCTATTTCCATAAAGATGCCAAAATTTTAACAACTACTTTATCACACAGATTGCAATTTATTATTCATTCTGTTGTACACCTGATTAAGACAGAATTTATACTAGCATAAAAAGTTTCTAATTATATCCGTGTTTGAATCAATGCTGTTGCTCAAACTAACATCAGCAAGACACAACTTATCTGAATCCTGAAAAATGTTTTATAAGTTTCTTTGAAGTTTTTGAGGTGGAGCTTAATTTATTTTTGTTTTTCTGTCGCCTAAATAGGTAGTAATTCTGTGCCTTTTCCTTTATTACAGATAAATCCTTGGGTTACAACAGCAATCAGGACCAGAATTTTCATTGCTAAGTGATACAATCATAAAGTGTAATGTCACATGATCACATCACTTAGCAACTGCAACCTCAGCAATCCAGTTGTCATTTTAACTCCAGGAATGTACAGGTCATTAAGTGGGAAGAGGTGGGATTGCCACGCAAGCAGGCTAGTGGAAGGGTGCACAGATAGTACAGGAAAATGCAGACAGGTGCATTGGTACTGTGGAGGATGCCATAGGTAGGTGCTACTGTGTACAGATGGCATGCAGATAATATGGAGAATATTGGGGGCAGACACTAAAACGCTTGAGCAGTTGAGAAAGCAATAGGATCAGGAAGAACTTTTGACTTACTGCCTACTTCCCAACTCATTTTGCTTATGGGAAGCCAGCAGGGAACATCAGAAATCATAATCACATGACTGCAGCTCATTGAAATGTCATAATTGTGAGCCAGATACCCAAGCACCCAGATCAGATTCTTATGATCATGGGGAGGCTATGACACCACAACAGCTATTTCCTTCTGAATAATTCTATGCTCTATGCCCTTTCGTTTTAGTAGTCTTGGCATATGACAGCAATTGGGACCAGAATTTCTGTCAGGTATGACATTCCATGACAGTATCCTGGCAGTCCCGGTAGCTATTATAATCCCAGAACTGTGCAGGTCATTAAATGGGAAGAAGCAAGTCCCAGGCAAGCAAGCCAATGGGTGCCATAGAGGGGTAATGGGGTGCTCCAGGCAGGTAGTTCACAAGATTGGGAGATACCACAAACAGGCATTCCAGAGTTCAGACAGGCCAAAAAGTGGTGGCAGTAACTTCCCTATTGATTTTGCTTATCAAACCAGCAGGTTTGATGTCAGAAATCACAGTCACATGACCACAGCTCACTGTGATGTTGTAATCAAGAACCAGGCATTGAGCATTTGGATCATGATCACATAACTGGAGATTCTGTGATGGCTAAATTTCTGATGACCGGTCATAAGTACCTCTCATTCAGCACCATCAAAGCTTTGAACAAATGGTTGTAACCAGAGGGCTACCTGGACATTTATTGTGAAGATGCATGTCAATGACGCCTATTTTTCCCTTTTTTTAATAATTTGTATTTATAACTTCTTGCCTCTATTATTTGGAATTCTGAAAATATTAATGGAATTACAATAAGAGAATAAATGATAAAAATCTATTCTATGCAGATATTTCATCCTGAGAAAATGCACCTGTGTGGTTGTTAAAAATCAGTACTGTACTAATTTGATGGCACATAATCAAAATATGCAGATGATATATATTATAGCTAGACTAGAATTTATTTTAATTCATTTCATTAATATATGAGTTTTGAATCCTGCCAGGTTACTGTATAAATTGGAGTAAATCAGACTTGATATCCCCTGGTCATATAAGTACTGTAACTTAGACAACTGTAAGGATTGGAGTTAGATTATGTCATAATTCCCTTATCTTTCCAGAATTCCCAGGAAGCTATCTGATAAATTTGAAAATATTCCTTGTTTTGATGCAAATGAATGAATTTCTAAATGCTTTAATCGTGTTTTAATATTTCTTATTTTTGTTTTTTTTTAGCACAGGCTCTACTAGAATTAGGGAAAGCTATAAAAATTGTTAAATAAATAAATGCTTTCAATATTTGAGCTAAGATTATTAATCATTATTATTATTTCAAGTCAGTATTTGGTTCGTTTATTTGTTTTAACCTGCTGTGTGTAACTCTCACTGCTGTGAGATTGGCAGCTATAAGCAGTAAATTGTTTAAGTAAATAAATGAATGTGATTAACATGACTTGAACCCCAAAATGGATTGACAAGAAAAGACTATACATTCTTTTAGAATACAGATTTTATTGACTGAAATTTTCAGAGCAGCAAAGAGGAAGTCCTTTACAAAATGGTAATATTACATCTTGCCAGTGTGAAGGCTCTTTAGTAATTGGGAATTGTTATTTTGAAAAATAATTTGTCTTTAGGGAACATTTGATTTTATTTATTTTAAATAATTTGAAATCAGGGACAAATCCAATTGATGATATGTATCCCTTATTTTTTTTAATATTGGATCTGGCATTCTGTAAATCTAATCTTAAATGCCAAGAGTAAAAAAACAATTAGCATTTTACCTCCAAAAAGCATTGAAAACACTATTCAGCATAAAAGAGTTCAAATCCAATACATTGAGAAACTAAATTCAATTTTAATCAATAGTTAAAATTACAATTTTATAAAGGGCAGAGGGAATGGTTCTGAAGGGTAGGAAGAAGAGCTGCTACCAATGCAACAGTCACATAAGAGGGACCTAAGCCCAAGCCAAGAAAGTAACTTGAGAAAAGTCTCAGACAAACTCTTCCCTGGTTTATACCAGGGAAGATTAAAGGAGGGAGGGGACCACATTCAGATTTGCAATATTATGTTACTATAGCTGACACAATAAAAGTAATCCTGACTTATATGGAATTGGTTTCTGTTACTATATGGTTGCTACATGGTTACTGACTTATATGGCAGTAGTTTCTGTTACTATAGCTGATATAATAAAAGTAATCCTGACTTACATGGCCTTTGTTTCTTCTACCTTGCAGAACTGACAAATTTAGATCTTAGAACTTCCAGAGTCTAGCCTCAAGTCATAATACAATTAGAAAATGCAATTAGAAATGGAAAGCCTGCCCTTAGAATTCAAACCCAGACTGCTCCTGAGAGTTAAACTTAAGTCTGTCTAAAGAATTAATTCCAAAACCAAAAGGTATAAACTGGAACATAACTCAAGTTCTGGTCCATATGATTTGTTCTAGAACTTTTGCCTTGAAAAGTTTGAAGGCTGTTGAAATTAAATAGACACATCTGGAATGAAACAGATCCAAAATTACATCAATACTGGGTTGGACATTATGAATGACAAATTGGCATAATCTTTCCAGGTCCCAATACAATGAGAAATAATACACAGGTTCGAACTTAAAAAAGATGCAGATGCTTTAATAATTCTACTCATGAAGGTTAATCTGATGCTTGGATTGATGGTACAGCTTTTCTAGGCAAACATAAAATCTTAAAAAGGAATTGGGCTATTTTAATGAAATGCTGGAAAGTGCTATGCTTGCAATAGGTTAGAAACTTTTCCATTGAATCATTTCTTTACTTCCTCTGGATTGAAGTGACATATAAGCTTGAATAAATCAAGCACATGGTATCTTTCATTGCAAAAAAGAATTGTCAAGGCAAATAAGGCTACTGTATGTGGATGGTAGGTTGCATTTGAGTTTTTTTGTTATTTATTTTACTATAATAAACTCATTAACAAGAAAAGTATAAATCCATATGGCATTAGCACATACATAATTAAAATATACATAAATGCATCCTAATTAAGATATTAATAAATAAATTTCAAAAATTATTCAGAAGAATGTCTTCTAATCTAGTATTTGAATCCTGGTATTCTGGAATGCAACTGTCATTATGCCATACAAAAATTAATGTTGCTCTTAAATCGCTAAAAGTTATATATCTCTGTTATAAATGCTGGATAATGTTATCAATTGCAATGTCATCTTTATGACTTTAATTGTTTCTATATGATAGTGTTAATGAAACAAACCACAGATTTTACATTCTATTGGTTTTCTTTGTTAATTATATTTTTACGGAACAAATTGTTTTATCAGTTTTAGTGTCAACGGAGCATAGATACTTCCTGCTTAACATAAAAGATTGTAGAGTCTAAAATTATGAGGAATGCATGGTTAATACATTATTATATAAATAATAAGCATTTTGGATCATGTTCTATGATGTACACAATTCATATAGGCCACCAACCTGGACACAGGTAATCCCAGAGGCTTCCAGGTCAGATTAAAAAAGAAGTAGAGCTTCCATCTTAGGTTATAGCCTCCATCTTGCCTTTTTTTACATACAGGCATACTGCATGCATATAAAGTTGTCCCCAGATGTACCACATCATTTTCCTAACATTAGAAAACACAGCCAGGGGGAAGAGGGTTCGGAGTTGCTAGGCTTCCCACCTCACTTGGTTTAGTTCGAAAGATCTGTTTAATCTATGAATTTGCTTGAAAAATAAATGCCATGCATATATTACATACACATATTGCTTATGCTTATATTTCCATCCATTTCTGCACTTTAATTTCTTGACTCACCTGTGACAGCTGTATATTATTCAGCCTTAACCAAAAAGGCATGGTAGTTGGCAAACAGTGCCACAGTCTTCTTAGGTTTTCAAGGAAGATGCCAGAGCAAATTTTGAAAACAACTGTTTGATTTATAGTTGTTCGTATTATCACTCTAACAATGAAATGTTAGAAAGATTTTGTCCCTGAATAATATAACCTTAATAGGGTTTGATTCCATCATTTAACAAGTGACAGAATTCAGGTTTTGACTGTGGTTTTCTTTCTTTCTTTCTTTCTTTTTCTTTCTTTCTTTCTTTCTTTCTTTCTTTCTTTCTTTCTTTCTTTTTCTTTCTTTCTTTCTTTCTTTCTTATGTCAGATAAAATATATTAATTCCAGTAAATGAATGTTTCCTATGCAGAATTCAGATTTTATTGAACATAGTCAAACTTATTCCTTCTCACTGTGTTATGATGGCCCAAACCAGTTGCTCCTATTGACCTCATTTAAGTAATTCACTATTTTTACATGTCTCCAGCTTCACTGAACACTGATACCAGTTATTCTCTATTAAATTTCATAAATATTTTCATGTAGGTTTCACAGATATTTGCAGTTTTTTTTAAATGCCATATGACCACAAGGGGGCAAGGAAAATTTTCTCTCAGCTCATCTCAACCTCACAACAATCTTTATATTGTTTTTTTGCCTTAACATGGAACATGCAGTGAATCAATGTAGTCTTAAGAATAGGTTTTATGTAATATTGTTATGGACTATTTTAAAATTGACATTATTATTGTGAGTTCAATACATTTTTTCTTGTGAGCTGTCCTGGAATATTAGCAAACTGAAAACTTTTATAAATGTTTTGAATAAAGTAGGGATAAGCCTTATTAAACACATTGATAATATTAAGACTTATATATCATATCAAACTATAAAGTAAATTCTTTGGTTTTGGCTAGCTCAGTGTATTATATGAACTCAGTCACTAGTTTGTAAATCATTGTTTATGGCTTGGCATATTGTGTGGAAGTTTCTTGGGAAATACTCAAACATGGTTTAATGTAGGGATATAGCCTATAACTTCTATATAGCCTTGTAGAGTACCTTCTAATTACAAAGGCTAAAAGTCCTTATTCCACTCTATTTTCATGTGAGAGACACATATATAGTGCCAAGCCTTTAGAAAAGGGTTAAGATAGTTTGCATAAAATAACTCTTCCAGTTCTCTCCCAGCCCCCAAAGAAAAAATAAAATTTTGATTTCTCCTGTCTGCATGACATGGCTGAACTTGATATGAACATCTCTTTGCCCAATGTCACCAAAAAGACTACCCATCTACAATTTACTGAGATAATCTGAACATAGCAATTGCCCAGTGTTTCACCCCAAGCTGATTATTTCTTGTTTTTTCTTTAGTGCATCCAACAGTTTAGTATGAGAGGAAAAAAAATGCAGAGACTTTGAAACTACAGAAGGATGACTATTATTTATATAACTATCAATGTAATATCACAAGAGAACTATACTGTCTTTTCAAGAAGTAATAGAAAGTGGATTGGAAGAATGGAGAAATACAAGGACTAATGCAACTAGAATATTCAAAGGAATGTAAAATAATAAGGCTGGGTATATTTTCTGTGCAAGCTTAAAAAATATGCTGCTGTTTATGTTAAAGTTGTGCTGCTTTAAGAATTTGTTTCCTTAAATCAAAAACAAACATACAAACTTAGTTTTGACAGAGCTGCCTGAGAGAATTGAGCTAATAATACTGATTGCTCTGAAAGTCTGACCATGCCAATTCAATGTATGTGAAAACCAAACAATTTTGAGTAATAGTGCAACAACAGATAAGAGAGATTGCATCTCTTTGCCTGGAACAAATGGTAAAATGCAACATCCCCTTAAAGTTGACCTCAACTCTTATTGACTCTACTGATAGGCCCAGATGCTTCCCAGTGTAAGCTACAACCCTTTTTCTTTGTGAGTTTCCATCCAAACTCTACCCCAAGTCCAGACTCTTTTGAAATCAGATGTCAGCTAAGTTCAGCTATGAATTGTCCCAATACTCTAAAACAGATTAGATTAAAGTGGTAGGAACATCAGTTCCCAGGATACCCCATCTAGCATGCTGGCTGGGGAATTCTAGGAACTGAAATCCATACAACTTAATACTGCCAAGGTTGAGAAACACTAATCTAAGATACTACTCTGTTTTCCTCTTTCCTAGTCACTTTCTTCATCCTGAGTTCTATAGCATGTGATTGTTTATCTCTCTCTCTGTCTTGTATATGTACACACATATATACATATATGCATGCACACATACAATGTTGTTTTTGCAATGGTTATATTATATCCTTAAGTTCCATAAAATAATATTTGCTGAGTGGAAGAGCCTCTTGCATAACTATTTTTATATTTCCTGTTTTATGTTTCTTCAAATGGTTACTCAGATGTTTGTTATTCAGAGAAAGACAGAACTGTTAAGTATTTTCATTAGATTTCTCTGCTTATCTTAAGTTTTAGGATTTAAAACTGAATCTAGACCAAGAGGGATTTGTACTTCAGTGTTATGAAATAGCCTCTTAATTATAAGAACTCATTTTAATTCTGTCAAGGTTGTTGCTAGTTCAACATACTCTTTTTCTACTTAAGAAAAGAGTCCTTTAATGTTTCCTGAAATTACTGGAGAAGGTTTGACTTCCTGAATTGGCTGATGGATAGTAAAATATTTTAAATTCAGTTAAAGGGTAATAAAAATGAACTTTTTCTAGAATTCCAGATTTTGATCCTTCCAGCAAACCTCAAACATTGTTTCTGACTGAATAGCTTCCTAACTTCCTCCCCTTCTCCAAAATATAGGGCTTTGGGATGAAGAAGAGACTTTGAACAGAACATGAGTAGAAAGGATAGAAAGCTAGGTTTTATTCATTTAACAGCTTCTAAGTCTCTATCTTTTTAAAGTAATATGTTTAAAATGTGTTGGCTTAGCTAGGGATACCCATCAGAAAAAAAAAACAAGCTAAGGGTACATGTTTTTGTCTTTGTACAGGTAGTCCCCAAATTATGACCGTTCATTTAATGCCTGTTCAAAGTTACAGCAGTGTTGAAAAAATGTGATTTATGACAGGTCCTTGCACTACAACAACTGCAGTGTCCCCATAGTCATGCAACTGAAATTCAAGTGCTTGGCAATTTCATGTATTTACGATGGTTGCAGCATCCTAGGGTCACATGATCACCATTTTATGATCCTCCCAGAGGGCTTTCAACAAGCAAAGTCAATGGAGGAAGCCAGATTTGCTTAATGACTGCAGCAAATAAGGTTGTAAAATTGGATGCCATTCATTTAATGACACATCATTAGTGATAGAAATTCTGGTTTCAAGTTGTTTTAAGTCAAGACTACCTGTATACTCACTCTAAGACATTATTTCATAAAATATGCTTCCAAGATCTTCAAGTTTGGGTTATACATTGATGGGGAACCAGGCCCTTTTTGTGGCTATTCCGCACCCACCTACCCATTTCTGCCAAAATTGTTCTGCTGAAATTTGGCAGCATAATTTTTCGTGCTAATCAAATGTAATGAAAAGCATAAAGAACTAAAACTGTGGAAAGAATAAGGAAGTAAGCCACACATTGCAGCACTGATATCTCCATTGATATCAGCATGTCACTGCAATGATCCCTGTGGTCTTCAGAGCTGGAAAGTAGGTTTTTAAATCTTTTTTTGAAAAATTAAGTTCAGCAGAACACCTGCCCTGCTGTTTCCCTTGCCTTGCCTTCCTGAGATGTCGGGTTACCAAATATCCAAACAGGCAAAAGAGGGCATGAACAATTGGAAAGGAACCAAAGATGGTAGTAGTGGGGAACATGCTAACTGTTTAACTTTCTTAGTATTTGTAACAAAAATAACAGTAAAGAACTGCAAAACAAACAAACAAAATAATTAGGCCTGCATGTATATGAAATTATTTTTCCCAGCATCTGAAAGATTGGTTTTTCAATTGCAATATTTTTTCCAACAAATCTTTATTTTCAATAATATATGCCAGTGATAATATAGAATGAACAGTGACACACTTTTCAAATTTCACCATAGAAGTGTATGACAAGTTATAGGATCCACAGACTACAGTGAACATAGATTTTGAAGGGACTGGTTTAAAGCCAATTGCTTTAATACCCAAAAAATGTGAATTATTATTATTGTGAAAACAATCCAAATACAATTAAGAATCAAGAAATAAATAATGTAAATATAGATGGTGAGTCTGTTAGTGGGCAAGGAAAAGGAAGAAAGCAAACAATTTACAAGGTCACAATACCCAAAAATGTGAATGATCATTATTGTGAAAACAATCCAAATACAATTAAGAAAAATCCAAGACCCTGAAAAAGCTGGACAATATTTGAATTTAAAGCTATGCCTGTCAGATAGATGAGAACCAAAAGGATGATATGACCCACTTTCACAGACGTCCTCAAAAGTTAGAAGTTAAAGTATCTGCCAAATAGGCACAGGGGAAACTGAAAGAATGAAAAAATATTAGGAAGAGAAGAGAAAGAGGCTGATGTTAAAAGATCAGTTACAGGTCAAATTATTTTATTATTTTTCTTCTTAATTACTTTTTTATGATTTAATATGTTGTGTGGACCCAGCCCCTATGCTTCTACAAAGCACATTTCATCATACCAGGGATCATATCATATCAATGTTTACAGCACATTTCATCACATTACATAATTAATGTATTGAGGGAAACTGTTCCATTAAATTTATTTATGATTTGTTGTTGTTTTTCCATTCAGTTATGTCCAATTCTCGGAGACTGCCTGGATGAGTCCCTGTAGTTTTCTTGGCAATGTTGTTCAAGAATTGGTCTGCCATTCGAATTGCCCTTCGAGGCCTGAGAAAAAGTAACTGGCCCAACATAATTCAACTGGCTTTGGGCTTAAGGCAGGACTAGAACTCAAGGTCTCTCACCTTCTAGTTTGATGCCTTAAGCACTACACCAAACTAGCCACATGGTTTGTTGTACAAATGCAGAAAATGGCCTTAAACAGGATTGAGGTTCAGCATGAATATCACCAGTGTATTCCATTATTTCCTCCCAGTGAGGCACCATCTTGCTGTGGTTGTGGGGCTTGTGTTCTCCAAAGAAGATGAGACCTATGCCAGAGGTTAAACCATCCTGGACAAATCTCATCAGAAGAACCAGACAAAGAGTGTCTCCCTCCCATAAAAAATATGAGATGTAATTTATAGAAACATATACCAGCTCAGTTGTCACCCATGTTAATTAGCTAGGTGTTGTTGGGGTTTCTGAACATCTGATGAAAAATGGGCTGTAGGACTCCACTGGAGAAGGAATTGATAACCCATTCCTGCAAGAAAACCCAATACACAGTAACAAAAGACTAAAAGATAGGATGCCATAAGATTAGAAGGAATTACAAGTAGCTCCAGAAAGAGTTGGGTGGGCCAAAATGGCTGGGCCAAATCTGAAAGGATGCTCAGCTGTGGGTGTGACTGCAGGTGAAAGGGAAGCATAATGCTGTAAAGAACAGTATTGCATAGGAACCTAGAACGTAAGATCCATGAATCAAGGTAAGCTGGATGTGGTCAAACCTGAGATGGCAAGATTGAATGTCGACATCTTGGGAATCAGTGAACTAAAATGGACAGGAATGGGTGAATTTAATTCAG
>JANHZU010010648.1:136991-148901 GCA_032468055.1 Acrochordus granulatus | reverse complement strand
TGCCATCCCCTTCTCCTCTTCCCTTCAATCCTTCCCAGCATCACAGTCTTTTCTAATGAGTCCTCCCTGCACATTATTTGGCCAATGTCCTTGAGTTTCAGCTTCAATATCTGTCCCTCCAAAGAGCAATCAGGTTTGATTTGCTGTAGGATCGACTGGCTTGATCTCCTTGCCGTCCAAGGGACCCTCAGTAGTCTTCTCCAGCACCACAATTGAAGGCATCAATTCTTCAATGCTCATCCCTCCTTATGGTCCAGCTCTCACAGCCATACATTACTACTGGAAAAACCATAGCTTTGACTATGCGGACCTTTGTCGGCAAGGTGATATCTCTGCTTCTTAATACACTGTCTAGGTTTGTCAGACAGCGTAGCCATAATCAATTATGACTCTTTGTTTTATGTCTCACTTTTGACAATTTCTTAAATTTGCTTAGTGGTCTCATTGGTACTCAGCAGCACTTTTTTAAAAATGGAATTCCTTAAAGATTTATTTTTAAATTTGTGAGTTGAATTGTGAATAGTATTATAATGCCATTTATAATACTATTTTGTAGGGATTCTACACATGCACCCTGGAATCTGAATGGCTGGGGAACATGATGATACAAATTACAGATTCCTGATAGGACATTCATTATCATGTGCTTTTGGAGATCTGCAAAGGTTCTTCTTGGTCTAAACAGGAGTCTACAAATGATATTACACAAACCTTGTGCCTGCTAAATCTGGAAGAGATTTAGAGTCTTTGGATTTCGGCGGCATACAAATTTAATACATAAATAAATTATTCTTGATCTAGAATAACATAATATTTTGTTGGGATTGAAATATAATGCCCTAATTCTTGGACTTTCCTGTTATCTTCATTGGAGATTATGGAAAATATTCTGAGAATGCTAATTGGCTGATAAATTATCAGTATCATGTTTACTCACACTCTCTTAAGATACAGGCATCTCCTCTGAGAATCCACCAAGGCTTGATCAGCACTAAGCTTATCACCTGAACATTCATCTCCAAAACCAGGCAAAGAAAGGTAAATAGCCATGTATCCAATGAGACAGGCCCGCCTCACCGAGCTGGCTGAAGAAGCATGCTGCAGACCCCATCGGTCAAGGAATTCTCGCTGGTGGGGTCCAGAAGAAGACCTTTTCTGGCATAACTCCCATCCTATGGAAGACCATGTTCCCCAAGGTGAGGTTTGCCTCCTCCCTTTTAGCCTTCTGAAAGCGCCTGAAGACCTGGCTCTACCAGTTAACTTGGGGAACCAATGGGGGTTTTGCAGCATGGACGTGGTTGTTGGATTAGTCAATTCTACCACCCCATGCATGTCTTGCTCCCTCCTTTCATCTTCTTATTTTAATGTTATTATTTTGCTTTATTGTTTTATGTCAATTGTGAGCTATCTAAAGTAACTTTGTGACATCAGGAGGATATACTGTAAATATGATAAACAAATTTTCACAGGAAAATTAGTTTCTAAAACTTGAAAGACTGGCATAAAGCAGTTCAAATTATTTATTTATACATGTATTTATATGCTGCCTATTTCAGAGACTCTAGGCGGCTTGCAACAATTATTATACAGTCTAAACCCCACCCCGCTCGGCTGGCCGGTGAAGTTCACATCCAGGG
The DNA here is from genome assembly GCA_032468055.1 of Acrochordus granulatus. NCBI lineage: Eukaryota > Metazoa > Chordata > Lepidosauria > Squamata > Acrochordidae > Acrochordus > Acrochordus granulatus. Next base: position 147,264 of record JANHZU010010648.1, on the reverse strand, counting down.
CATCCTCCGCGGCTCTTGTTCCGACTGCAGACAAGATAAAGGCAGTGTTGTGTGATCAAAGGGGAACACTGGGGTTGCCAATCTGATCTGATGCAAATCTCCAAGTAGGAAAGGGCATTTAGCGGCAAATGGACAAGATTGGACTACATATTATTAGGGTTATACCTGATCCAAAAACATGTCTACCAGTCAGAAGCATCCCAACCAGCCCCACATCATTACAAAAGAAATATGTTCTCATTTGAAGTATTCTGGCATCAATGGAATATTTGCTCTGAGCAAAATAATATGTGTTTAATTAGTTTTATTAAAGCAGGTAGTTCTACTAATTTGAGCCAATTTGATGTTATAGTTATGACACCAGCCTAAAAACCAGGAGTCTGTGAGTTCTAATCCCATTTTAGGCATGAAGTTATCTGAATTATCTTGGGCCACTCATTCTCTCTCAGCCCAAAGAAGTAGTAATGGCTAACCACTACTGAAATCTTGCCAAGAAAACTGCAGGGATTGGTCCAGGCAATTGCCAGAGTCACTACTGACTTGAACACACATATATATAGACTCATCTATTAATTTATGGATACTATGAGCTAGGGCTTAATTTGGGATATATAATATTTGGTGGCTGGTGCCACATGTAATTATTGGAAAGCAGAATGGGTAAATAACAAAGTGAGGAGGAGCATTCATTGCATTTTTTTCTTCTAATTTTGAGGAGGTTTCCAAAAACTGAGTTAAGTCTATTTTATGTTAAACCCTGTAATTTTTCTGTTTCCTACCTTAAAATAATAGCAAACCACATGGCTGATTTGTAACAATTATTGTGATACTATAGTCTCATCAAATGGAATTCTATGAGCAGGCTGAAACTAGAGTGTGATCAGGCCAGCCTGAAATTCTAAACCAAGCATTAAGAAACCAAATAGTAAAGTAACTTATTTCGTATGCCAAACAGATAATCCTCAATTCCATTTTTGCTTGAAATACTTGATATTGCTTGAAATAAACAAAATAAGCCAAAATAAATCCATTTTGCATCTTAATTCAATGAGAGCTTGAACAAATATTTATCTTTAAAATTAGTCACAATAATGAGTATAATAATTGCCTAGTATTCTTAACATAAAAAAAACATTTTACAGCTGTGAAATCTAATGCTTAGATTACAAAGCTACATTTTTATTGTCTTTCTAAAAAATAATGAGTCCTCTGAAAATGAATAGCCTGATCTACAATGTCTAGTAAATTAGCTGAGTTGTTTGTTTGGTAATCGATACTGGTCCACATTAATCAGTCTTTAAAATGGCTTAAATCAAAGCAGTCTGCTCAATGCAAACAAAGATCATGCTATAAATATTTCAACTAAAGCAATACGCTGGTTGATTTTAGCTTTAAAAATATCTGAAGAACTATTATTTTTATAAAATAAAATACTTTTTATGTTTAAAAAAATAAAACATTTTTAAAAATCAAAATAGTAAAGTGAAAACTTAACTATAAATCAATCCACAGCTCTAAAAATGAATCAGGCCTCTTTGTGGAATGTGTATATATATGTGAATTCAGACACTCTGCTGTTTGGTCAAATGTGGATATGTCAAAACCTTGTCACTTCATGCAGTTCTGTTTTTGGGGGAACAGACCAGCTAAATCACTACTGTTGCTGCTATTCTTATCTACTACTTGGAGTTTCTAATACTGACCTAATGGGATGAGATTCCATTAGTCTGGAATTGCACAGGATAGACTCCCAATGGTTGTCTGTTATTCTGTGAGCTGGTGCCAGAAATAAGATGATTCTTCTAAGAATCATATATATTAGTGTATCTGTGTGTGTTTGTTTATTCCATTTCTATAATCGCCCAACTCAACAAAGTGATTCCAGGTGGCTTACAGTACTAACATTATAAAACAATTTAAAATATTAAAAAAGTAAAAAATATATATGAGCAGCTGGACTGTGTAGTGGTTAGAGCACTGTCTTTGATATGAGAGACTGGGATTCAAATTCTGGCTGGTACCATCCTTACCAATAGGAGTCCTTGGGAAAATATCCCCTAACACTTAATCTGTCTGCCACAAAATATGAGAGTGACACAAGCTAGGAGAATTATGCTAGCTCGACATCACCTGGGTTAACATTGCACCAGATGAAAGAGGACAGTCTGATGATGTGGGCTCCTGGAACAAACCACACATGGGTGAAACAAGAAAACCTGGAATTGATGGAATACTATTACAACAGCAGACCCAATGAGAGGGGATAAAATGTACGAGGGAACTATCAATGGACAGAAGACCTGCATCACACTAACTGAGAAACAGCTAGTTATCCAATGCTTCAACAGAGTGAAGAAGAAACTTTTGTCACAACCTAAGACAGATCAACTATACATTACATCCTATACTCAAGAAGACCCAGGAGAACAACTGAATATGCAACCAACCTCTGAAGCTGAAATGTCACTACCACTCTCTCCATTCCAGAGCACAGCTGCTGATATGAGACATAAGATCATAGATAAACTAGTTACAGTCAACCCTCAAGACCAGTTACCAAGGCTTCACAGAAAAGTAGCATCAGATAATATGCTAGAAGAGGCCAATAGAGTGCTCACAACAATCCCTATTATCACCACAACTTAACCAATGAATTGGTTACAACTGCTGTAATCCTGGAGATGCTTGGCTACACAGTCATGAAGGACAGCAAATGAGGTTAGAAGCTAAGATCAAGACAATCCAGACAGAGATTAGTCAGCTGGTGAAATTACAGAAAGGAGTGAAGAGTCGGGGTAAGATTCAGGTACTGAAAAAATACATGAGCCTGATTCCCTCTGAAGCTCTCGAGACTGCTAAGGCTCACAGCACTGGTCACCTGGCTAAGAAATACATTAAAGAAGCAGAGACCAAAAAGATAAATGTCTTTGCCAAAAGAATCCCAAATATATTCCCAACTGCAGTGCGATAACGTACTAACAGCAGAGCCATCAACAGCAAAAACTGAACAGAACTGGAAGAACATGTGAGAGAAAGAGAAGACACATAATACCAGTGCAAAGTGCTTGTAGGACCTGAGAGCAGATTTCAGCAATCTCCCAGAAGAGGAACAATTACAGTAAAAGACATCCAACAAGTCAAGAACATGAAAGCTGAACAACACTTGGCCCAGACATGATCCCCACCACATAGAAACTCCTATTAGGTATTATAGCCACCAAGCTACAGGACCATATGGGTCAGTACATGAGCCCAGTTCAAGGCATCAGGAATAACATTAGAAACTCAAAATACCAGTTGCTCATAGATAGAGCACTCACTCAAGACTCAAGGTCTAAACAGATCAATGTGACATTTCTGGATTGACTACAGAAAAACCTACAACTCAATACCACACACATGCATTTGTGAATGCCTGGTACTATACAAAGTCAACAGGACACTAAAGACTTTCCTCAAAAACTCAGTGGGACTGTGGAAGAGAACATTGGAATCTCAACTCAAGATGGCTCACACAAGTAGCTATTAAGTGAAGGATATACCAAGATGATGCACTATCCCTACTGCTGTTCTGCATAATCTTGAATTCCCTCAACCAGATAATAATAAGGATTGGGTATGGATTCAAGCTCAATTGTGCAACAACCATTATCACCTCCTCTACGTGGATGACATCAAGTCATCCATGACATAGCATATACTATGAGTGAATAAGACATTAATTCACTGATCCTCCTGACACAGATCTACAGAGAGGACATTGGGATATCATTTGGACTAGAGAAATGTGGTAGTGTGGTAGTGTAGAGAAGTATGATAGTTAAGAGAAGGAAAGTAATTAAGACTAATGGGTAGAACTACCAGTGGGCCACATAGCAGACATACAGAGCAGTTACAAGTACCTTAGTATTTCACAATTACATGGGACCACAATGAGGAAGCAAGGAAGACAGCAATGTCCAAGTATCACCAAAAAATCAGACAAGTCCTAAAGAGCCAGTTCAATGGGAAGAACAAGATCGACAACATCCTCATGTATGTTCTTCCAGTCATCAGGTATCCTACTGGTATAGTGAGCTAGCCAATGGTGGAGATCCAGAAGCTTCTCACAATGTATGCAGGTTTGTTCTCCAAGTCCAATACCCAAAGTCTATACACCAGCAGGAAAAAGAGGTTAGGGTCCAGTGAGTGTCAAAGCCAATGATCAGTTCCTAAAACACACAATCTTTAAGGAGTTTCATGTTTTAAATTATAAAACACTGATACAGCAGTAGTGCCATATTGCTGTATGATTATTTGTAATACTGTATTTAATATACAAAAACAAATTTCTTCATAAATTGGAATTTGGTATACCCAGCACACCATTTAATAGGCTCAACAGGAAGCAATCTGTTGGTTTAAAAATCAGATGAAAGTTCGGTCTTTTGTAAATATACCCTTAAGCTTTCAATGAATAACTATTATCACAAAACATGCCAGTGAGACAGGAATTGGAAGCCTGTGGTTCCTGATGTTTTTATATATATATAAATTTGTATTAATTTTCAGCAACATAGAAAAATAAAGAAGCATAACAAAACATAACATAAGATATATAATAAAACAGCACATAACAAATAAAACAATATTTACAATACAACACAACATAAAGAAAGAAAAAAGGTGGGAAGAGAAAAAGGGGGAAAAGGGTGGGGAACAAACCCTCACTCATATAACATTCCCTACTTAACTCTGAACAGATATCTTTCCACAACATACATGTTCCCCTCTTACATTCTAATTTAATTAGTAAGTTAACTATATGTTATATCCTTATAGAATATAACTATATAATTATATAATATATGTTATATCCTTATATTACAATTCATTTTTAACCATAATATATATGTCTGTTCTATCAAACTATAATATATATATATATATTATAAAATATTATATATATAATATTTTCTTCACTTTTTACTCCTATTATACATTCCCTTTCGGTTAATCTACTTCTTGACATATCAATATTTTGTTTCCTATCATGTTTTGCACAATATTTCTCAACATTTTAAATTTAAATTCCTAGTCATTTAGTCTATCTACAAAAATTTCTTTGGTAAATTTCTTTAACAGAAAGTCCCAGAATGGACATCGTAAACCTCCTTTGAGATATTATCCTTCAGGAGGGTTGTCAGCTTTGCCATCTCTGCCAAGTCAATGAGTTTTATACACCAGTCTCCCACCATGGGAACCCTCTCTTCCTTCCACATTTTGGAGTATACCAATCTTGCTGTAGATACCACATACAAAAACAATTCTCCATATTGTTTCTCAAAATTTTTATCCATTATACCTAAAAGAAAAACTTCTGGTTTCTTTAGTACATTACATTTAAAAATATTTTGTATAACTTCAGTTATATTTTTTCTTTACATGTCCATCACATATAGTAAAATGTACCTTGACATTAGGCACATTTCCAGCATTTATTAGATAATCCATTGTACATCTTGGATAATTAGTTAGGAGATAAATGCCATCTGTGCATCATTTTATAAAAATTCTCTTTGAGACCATAATTTAAAGTAAATTTTATTCCAATGTGCCACACATGCTCTCATTGTTCTAGAGTAATATTATACCCAAATATTATAAATATTATATAATATTATAAATATCAAATTGTCCACTTAAGAATTGTGGCTAAGTGTGCGGTTTCTTAATGACTATAGCACTCATTTTATAATGTGGTGTTCACTTAATTATTGCTGCAAGAAAGGTAATAAAAACAGATCCAATGGCATGGTAACCTGCTTTACAATCATCACGATTTACAATCATAATGAGTAGGCTCTGTTTCATTATAAGCAGAGATCTACCTGCATTGGGCAATTCTGTCTCACAACATATGACGTTCCACTGTTAAGCATTTTATCTTCCTTGCCCAATTGTTATGTATTGACAACAACTTTCCTGCTCTACAGACATGTCTTTTTGTTTGCTGCATTCTTTTTTTTTAAGTGTGTGTATAGAAATGTTAGACCAACCTTCAAAACTGGTCACCCTAGTATTTGAATAATATTTGAACTACAACTCTTAGAAGTCCAGCCAACATCCACAAACCTTTTGTATATTTTCCTTAGAAACACTAGAATTATAGTTTAATGTAGGTGGAGATCATCAGTGATCTTCAACATTTTCAGATTCAAAAAAGCATCATGTGAAATGTGAAAAAAGTTAGATCTGAGTAAGGCTGCTAATTGTATTTATACTAATATCTAGCCTCTACATTTTACTAAGTGAAGATACACATAATATATCAGAAGTTAAGATTTCCTTAACAAAAACTTTGATTAAAAGACAAATGAATACTTGAGACAAAATCAAATACATACAATACTCATAGATATTGTGCTGGCAAAATAAACACCCTGTGCCTTCCACTATCATGTGAGCTTAGAAAAGTTTTATATCAGGGGACCTGCATAGTTGCGGTTCAGTTTTTTTAATTATCTCCCTGAAAACTTTTAATAATATTTGAAATTTATTTTAAGTGACAGAATGCATTAGGCTCCTATCTATAAGGAATGCCACACACACAGGTTCAAGTTATATATAACAGCACACTATATCAAATTTTAATACAAATGAGAGATTCTATGTGAATCTCTCCTAAACATACGCCTGAGTCCAACAGCTGTAGAGGTCTAGACTTGGCAAATTGCCTTCAGACCTCATGTTGAATATTTTCCCTCTCTTTCTATCATCTACTACTTCAAAAACCAAATGATAATATTGATATGATTTACATTTCATTGTAACTGTATTTATATTTTATGTAATTCTATTTAACAGTCAGCCTATTTTAATTAACTGCTGTTATTTCTGCAGCCACATTCCCTTATACTAGGAAAAAATAAGAGGAACATAGATACAAGAATTCCAAGGAAGGGAGCCAAGGAAGGGAGAGATTTTTAAGCTTCTTACTATTGAGATATTTAGCAGCATGGCACTGTGTATTTATTTTTCTGTTTATGAGTCATTTCAAGTAACATCTTGAGCAATTGTTTTTAAAATAATTACTCCCTAAATTTCATAAAGAAAAAAGCTTCTTTTTTTCAAAAAAGTTCTGAATTTCACAGACTTTTTAACTTTGCTAATTAAAAAAGCAGAAATTCCTCTGTTATTGAACTGCTTTTGAAATTAAGAAAAGCCAACTTTATTACCAATGAATCTGGTGACAACAGCACTACTGACATCTTTAAAAAAATACTCCTAGGCCACATTTTTTAAAAAATATACTCCCAGGCCACACCAGATTTTTCCAAGTTTTGCATCTGGATATTGTTTTCAGCAACTGAAATCAAACCGAATAATTATGTAAACTGAATTTCTTTTCTCTCCACCTCAGCCAGATAATGGCTTATTTGTTTTGACTTTCATATGAGCACATACTTCCTAGAATCAATCTTTTTCTTTCCAATAATAATTTTTAAAAAGTAAATTAATACCCAATTTGCCAATGTCATTTTAACACTGGTGCTTATGCCCTGAAATGATTCTAAGAGTGAAAACAAGAACAGTGAAATCAGAGAAGCTTCTATGAGGTTTTTGGCAAATCAAGAAAATGGCCTTGAATATAAATAAAATTCCACAGGCAAATCTTAAGACTGGGAAACCATAACCATGTTATGTGCCTATTTATCTGGGTGAAATTTCCATTTGATTTCTGTCATTTTTCAACTTTTTTTCAACATCCTTGGTAACAAACTGGCTTTTCCTAGTGACTTTTCTTCTTCAAGAAAACCAAGAGCTTAGAAAGGAAATGTTGAATGGATAAATAATGGAGGGAAGGATTAAACATCCCTTTCCCCCCCAGCCCTGTGATAAACTGCCTACTTCCTCTCCTATATCTGATTTTCACTGCCTTCTTACACCATTGCCTTTCTAATCTGAGAATCCCTGTCACATAGGTAGAATGAAATTTTACAGGTACTGACTATGCCTGTGCAAAGCTTTCATGATCTGATGTTTACCTCAGAGACCAAAAATAACCAGACTGGCCTCAGATCAGTTTTGGGTGTTCTGATTTATTCCTCACTTTAGGAAAGGACTATCTTGACTTTTCATTAATAGAAAAGTAACTTCAAATTGTGGTAAAAAAAAAAGTCAGGATTGCATCATCACATCTGCCATATTGACTTCTTACAAACATAATAATTTATTATAGTCACCGCAAGGTAATATGGGTGGCATATGATTAATAAATAAATAATAAATAAAGTGTATCTTGCTAATATGCAAAACAAAGTAAAGTTGCCAATACTTTTATTTTTTTTCAAATGGAACTAAATTTATGAAGATAAATTTTATAATTATGAAGGAATGAAGCAGCAGAGACACAGTGAGTATTGGTTAGTATTAGGCTTTTCAAGAGTCTCTTTTAATATCAGGTGTATTAAACAGTCTCTAATGTTTGTTTTCTCTTATTTTGTGCATCAAAGAGTCAGGAGTAAAAGGGACAGAAAGAGCACCAAAAGATAGTATTTTATTTCATCCTATTTGGCACATTATATTTCTTCACCAGCTTTCTGAAATATATAGTAGAAGTAGAATTCCACAATTCTGAATAAGAGACAAGATATGTTAAGCATGCCCTCCTGAGTGAGTTGTAAGGTAAAATCTTCAAACTATTGATTTCTGATAATTTTATGGCAACATCTATATAGTTTTCTTGAAAATAGTATGGAGCTAGATTGCCGTTGCCTTCTTCTGAGATGATTAGTCTAACCTACAGCCCTGAAATTTTGAGGGGAATCTTCCTCCCAGGAAATAACCAGAACAAACCCTCTTAGATTTTCCAGATCAGACAATATTGGCTAAGTACTTATTCCCACCCCAGAATATTCTTTATTCCCATCCCAAATTATTATAAACTGTGCTGTGAATTTGGGCTTCCCATTGAATCTAAGCATTATCCAAATAATAGCCAGTAGAAGCTTATGATCTTTTCTATGGGATGGCATTACTACATATTATTTAATTTCTCAGCCACCCAACTCCAAAATAAGCATGTGTGAGTTTAAAAAGTAATGCTACATAACAACAATAGCAATACATAAAACAACAATTGTTAGTAAAAATAAATAAAAGAGATTGCAGCTTGTTATGTATTAGTACAGTATATGTATATACCTTTAAAATGGTGGGTACTGGCAATTGTATTCTGGATTCTAAGGGAATCTTTAGATTAGATAACCTAGCTTGCATAAAATAACTTGAGCATGCTTGTAATAAAACTGGGCTTTGGTTGTACATATAGTATATTGGCCAAAATATCCCCCAGTTGGCTAATATCTTCCTTATATGCATGTAGCAGGAATATGATTAAATCACATCTTCTCTATTTTACAAAAAGAGTTACAAAGCTTCAATTGATCGACACCATGATGAGCAGTAGAAGTCAATACCCATGGGTCCAACTGGGGATGAGCATAATATATGGAAGACTGCAACCTGGAATAGAAGAGAAGTTGGGGTAAATAGCATAAATTATCAGTGAGCTTGTATTAATATCTCTGGGTTAATGCAAACAACAACACATTCACTATGAGAGATCATACACTAATATCACACTGACAGTGCTATCTAATCATCTCATCCTCTGCTGTCCTCCTTTTGCCTTCAATCTTTCCCAGCATCACAGCCTTTTCTAATCAGTCCACATTATGTGGCCAAGGTATTTGAGCTTCAGCTTCAGTATCTGTCCTTCCAACGAACAGTCAGGATTGATTTCCTTTAGAATTGACTGGTTTGATCTCCTTGCTGTCCAAGGGACCTTCAAGAGTCTTCTCCAGCACCAGAATTTAAAAGCATAAATTCTTTGATGTTCAGCTTTCCTTGTAGTCCAACTCTCACAGCCATACATTACTACTGGGAAAACCATAGCTTTGGCTATATATACCTTTGACGGCAAGAGGATGTCTCTGCTTCTTAATATGCTGTCTATGTTTGCCATAGCTTTCCTCCCAAGGAGCGTCTTTAATTTCATGGCTGCAGTCATCATCAGCAGTGAACTTGGAGCCCAAGAAAGTAAAATCTGTCACTGCTTCCATTTCCTCCCCTTCCATTTGCCAAGAAGTGATGGGACCAGTTGCCAGGATCTTAGTTTTTTTTAATGTTGAGTTTCAAACCAACTTTTGCACTCTCCTCTTTCACCCTCACCAAGAGGCTCTTTAGTTCCTCTTCACTTTCTGCCATTAGAGTGGTATTGTCTGCATAT
>JANHZU010010648.1:119848-134458 GCA_032468055.1 Acrochordus granulatus | reverse complement strand
GACAGGGGGGCCTGGCGTAATGCAGTCCATGGGGTCGCGAAGAGTCGGACATGACTGTGCGACTGAACAACAACAAAAAAGTTTTCAAAGACCAGACAACAAAGATCAAGTGTTATGACATCTGTAATCCAGAATGTCTGAAAGACACATAGCTAACTACCTTGAGACACTGTTACCTAATCTTCTTAGAGAAAATGTTGGTCATCCTGGCTGGGAATTCTATGAGCTACACTTAGAAGTGAAGGACAGCAGATTGAGGAAAGCTGTCTTGACATGACTAAATCATGAAAAATGTATCTTCCATGCAAGAAATTACTCATTTTCTCTGACATCTGTCTTTGCAGATCAATTTTGACACCTCTAAATTGTAATAATTCCTTTATTCCCCAACATTTATTGAGGTCCTTTTCATTGTTTAACAAAAAATAATAATGACAAGTGTTTTCTAAGAATAGTCCAGTATTTCTACACTTTTAATATGATTGTCTTTAGAGAACATTTTCAACAGGACTGTTTCTTTAACAAGATGGTATATTACAATGCACATTAGCTATCAGTCAAAAAGCTGATACTACCTAGAGTGAAATGTTTCTATGAATACATAAAAGGAATTGTTCATTTAGTTAGTCTCATCAACTTTCTTTCATTAAAATAGTATCAGAGGCAACCAGAGTTCCATAAATAGATACAACTACTTAAAAAACATGGGACATTTTATCTGAAATATGGAAAAAATAATAATGCACTTTTAATGAAACTGAACTCTGCAATAACTCATGAAAATTAATATCATGAACTCGTTATTCTTTTCTCCTTCTCTTTTGTTTTGTATTCTGGAAAATATCTACTTATTACCAAGATGATGAGGGGGATTAATGTTTAAATATAATTACCACTTAAAAGCTTTTTCCTCTACATCTGATGTCAAATGCAATAACGGTAGGCAATAAACAAAAACAAAACATCTTTGACATTGCTTTTTTATTATTAAACATAAAAATTGCATAAGAGTCTTATTTGAACCAGCTGTACTGTATTACTTTATAGAATCAGGAAGTTAATACAGTCTTCAAAGGTACAGTATCATAATAAGTTATATTAACATGCCAGCAGAATAAGAAAAGATAAATTTTGCAAGTAAAATGCAAATGATGCATGAAAAATCAGACTAACATGGAAGTGTAATGTGGGATATCTCTCTGTCCTGTTTTGTATTTTAAAAAATGATTATTTTCATGAATTGGAATCATCACCCCAGCTCAGTACATAGCATTATGCCTTAAAAATAAAAATAAGTAACCGTCCTGTAGACCATTACCTCTATACATTCTGAGAACTAACTTTGTTGCTAACCCAAGAGCTTTCCATCTGCAGGAAGATACCATGGAAGCCACCATGCTATTGATATTCAAGTTAAAGTGATAACAGGCTAGTATTTTGTTCTGCAGATCAATATAATTTGGTTATAAACCGGTGTTTAATTAAATTAAAATCCAGAAAAGATGGATCATAATAGAAATCCCAGAAACTCAGGAAAGGACACAGTTGATAAAACATCACAGACAATAATAAAATGCTGTATTAGATAGATATTTATTTATCAGAGGTTGTATTCCTCTCCAATCCAATAGGATTCTCTTAAAGAATTAAGAAATCCAGATAAGTTGCTAAGATGTTGTTTTTTTTATTCTTTTCACCACTTTAGTGCTTTTTCCATACTTTTATATTTAAAATGTATCCTTTTTGCATTTAGAAATCATTCATGTTATTATTTTTAAAAGAACTAATGTTTTGTGTTCAAACATGACCTTTCTTTGATGCTACTTCAGAAACTTCCTCCAGCACAGATGCTCTGTTGTTTGATCCATAGGATCATAAATGTTCCAGGAACTGTACAGATGAGATAATATCCCCCATGAGCCCTTCAAAAGCTTCAAGATGATATGTTTGAACTTTGGTGTTAAACAAGACTCTTGAGAATACCACATATAGCCAAGAAAACATACAAATCATAAAATAAATCAATTCAGATTTCTCACTTGAAGTGATTCAGATTTTTTATTCGACATGCAAAGACCAGACTGAAATTATCATATTTTGATTTTTTTGAAAAACAGGTAGCACAGGGAAACGTGGAAGGAAAGAGAAAAGGACAAGCAGGAGCAAGATGATGGACTTCATTATAGTAGTGGTGAGTATGTTGTTAGAAAATTTGAAGGCCAAGATTAGGGACAGATTATCCTGGAGACAGGCTATCTATGAGTTCACTCACAGGCGATACAATCTTCTTGACACATAATCAAGGGCTGGGACTGGGGAGAGCCAATTTTGGGCAAGACATTTTCTCCCAGTCTACCCTACCTCACAAAGAAGCTGTTTTGATGTGACTCTTTTGTTGTACTAAATCTGTTAAAATTGATTAGGACTGAAGCAGTTTGTGTGTTGAAATAGAACTGGGGAAATACCAGCTCAATTTCAATCTCAGCCAAGAAGACCTTTACCAGTCAGTCTCAGCCCAGTATCTTTCAATTATCAGGAAACTACATGAGAGGGTCTACCGTTTCTGCAGACAAGGTGGGCTATCATGCAACTCCTGCCTCACAGGGGTGTCAAAGGGCATTGTTTATTTTCAGATTTAGAAGGTGAACAGAACAATTGCAAGAAATCAGTTTCACAGGAAATATATGGTTCTTAAAGCTGAACTAAATGATGCATTATTTCATTCAAAGAGTTTAAATTATAACAAAATAGTTCAATCATCACCGATGTTTTGCCTTCCAACATCTTGTATTCAGTTTGATAACCATAGAAAGAAATTCTTTGAAAGTCTGCAGAGCTGGAAATGATCTGTGTAAATCTAAAGACTAGGAATACAGATACTAATGCTCAGTCTTTCGTGCTCTGGATGAAACTGCTTTCAAAGTGATTCAAGTTTTCAGAATTCATCTCTGCCTGAGATTGGTGAGAGGAGAAGGTTAAAACAAAAGTTGCAAGAAGCAGAGATTGGAGAAAAACAGCAAGAGAAAAGGAAAGAGAAGCGTTGGTCTTGCCCTCTATGGCTCTTACTTTGTCCTTCCTGCTAATGGCCCCAGACCAAACAGATTCCTGAATCTGCTCTCTCCCCTTTTCTGGGCAAAAGAAAAGTGATCAGAGGTGCTTTGGATATTTTAGTTGAAAAGTGGCATGTTTCAAAAAAAAGTATCTGAAAAACCAAAACTGAACATGATTCCTTCTTTTTTAGGTTAGCACATTCTGAGAGAATGCCAGGGTCCAAAAACTACTTTAACTAACATAGGGAATACATTTCCAATTCCTTTTGCAGCAATTCTCCTTTTCAGCCTTCCTTCTTACACAGCTTGAAACAAAGGATTGACCACCACGTGGTTCGGAAGCGCTGCGCAAAAGTTTCACTTCCTTTTCTTGCCTTTTACTCTTTCTTAGCCAGCCTGGTCAGAAGAAGACTTAAAAACGAAAGAACAGAGGCTTCTTCGCTAGCACGTGTAGGATTGGGTTGTTAGAATTAGAAAGTCAATTACCTGCAGCCAGCGTGGCAGATTCAGACGGGGGCGCAGGCGGGACCTGGCAGAACCTGGCAGGATAAGCAGAAAAGAAATGTCTGTAGAGGAACAACTACGCTCAGAGAGCACCAAGGGCTTCGCAGGATAAACACAATCCATCCCTTGTTGCAGGAACAAAGGGGAAATTGAGGGTTAAATCCGCTTCCATCCCAAACTGTAGCTTTCCATTCTTGCTAGATAAAGATCAGATGAATAAACTCAAACCTTACAAGTGAATAAATCTAGGCGCATTAATATTACCTTTCTTTTCTCATGCAAATTGGGCAGAGACAGCGTTATTTCGCCTGTCACGTTGGTATTTAGTGCATCCTGGTTTGTCTCACCTTTCCTCTCGCCCCAGGTTAGCCTCACCTCCTGCACTCCCAGCTGATGCATTTCCCGGATCTCTTTTGTCTGTTTTCCCTTTGTTCTTTGCTCACTCTTGCCTGCCTACCCAATCCTTTGGCTGTTTTACCTCCTCTTGCCCTTGTGTTCAATTAAAGGAAGCCAGAGTCTTTCGCTCCCTCACTCCCAACAACCCTTCCCCATCTTTGAGAGCTCGATGCCTTTGCCAGGTTTCCTCCATTTGAGCCTTCCCTCCGCCCATGCACAGCAGAATTAGACAGCCCTGTTCTGAGCACAGTTCTTGGAGTGCTCCACAGTCCCTCACTTCTAATGTTGGTGCTCTGAAAACATCCAGGGTCTACATAGCAGCCCTTGTAAATGGCCTTTGCTGTACAGAGCATCTCAGCTATATAGTGCAGCGTTGTCTCAGCAGACACTGCTCCTTTGGAGCCATCTCTGTTGCAGCTTCAAAGCATCTGTACCTTGGATACATTGGTTTCAGACACATACAGAAACTAGAAGAAATTCTCCAGCATTTCTGCGCCATATGGCTGAGCCCAAGAACAGAAAATGCGCCCTCATGGATTAGATCATTATGGACCGCCATGGTAGCCAAATGCTGTGCCTTCTACGGAAGGTGCAAAGTTAAGCATAATGGCAAGTTAATTCCTATAAGCAATGATGAACACAGGTAGATTTTTTAGAAGATGGAAAAAAGCAAACTTCAGCACTGATATAAGCCCAGGTCTTGTCTTTTATGACAATTAGCGTTGGTTGGTTGCATTAGGCAAGTGGCCAGGTTGAGAGAATCAGCAAGAGACAGCCTAATTGCAGATAATTTTTGTTCTGTTTTAGCACCAAATCAAAACCATTTGTATTTTTTGCCTGTGGTTTCAAATAACTTAGTTCATTTCTGAGCGGCCAGTACATGTGGCTAAAATGTCAGTCAGGTGATAAAGTCAGTCCTTTCTAAATACTGTATAATCAAATTTGGATAATGCATATAAGATGCAGAATTTATAGTACATATATTTATGGTACATATATTAAGATTAATCTCTTAAAATAGATAAAAATGTTTTAAAACTCTATAGATAAAAATGTTTTATGTATAAGACATTTATACAACAAAATAATAGCTCCACATGCAGATGTTATTTGGATCAAAGTTTTCATATACATACTGGATTTCACCCCCATGAATCAGTCCATTATATACAGTTTTTGTTCCAATTAACAATCTGGATTCCATATGCTCAAGAGGATCCATGCTTCTCAAGCTCATGCATTGGAATGGCACCATTTGAATTTCTCCTGCTGCATACTAGCTTAATTTGACTGAAAAAAACAATCTATCCTTTATCAGTAGGGGTTGTTGTTGTTGTTTAGTTGCTAAGTAATGTCCGACTCTTTGTGACCCCATAAACCATAGCACGCTGGGCCTTTCTGTCCTCCACACATCTTGGAGTTGCCTCAAAACCATGCCCATTGCACCAACGTTATTTAACGATCTCATCCTCTGCTGTCCTTTCTTCTTTTGCCTTCAGTCTTTCCCAGCATCACAATCTTTGCCAATGGGTCCTCTCTGAGCATTATGTGGCCAAATATTTGAAGTTCAGCTTCAGTATCTATCTTTCCAATGAGCAATCAGGGTTGATTCCCTTTATAATTGACTTGTTTGATCTCTTTGGAGTCCAAGGGACTCTCAAGAGTCTTCTCAGCATCACAATCTGAAGGCATCAGTTCTTCAGCATTCAGCCTTCCTCATGGTCCAACTCTCACATCCATACATTACTACTGGGAAAACCATAGCCTTGACTATACAGTCCTTTGTCAGCAAAGTGATCTTTCTGTTTTTTAATATACTGTCTAGGTTTGCCATTCCTCCCAAGGAGCAAGCGTCTTTTGACTTCGTGGCTGCAGGTACCATTTGCAGTGATCTTAGAGCCCAAGAAAGTAAAATCTATCACTATTTCTTCCCCTTCTATTTGCCAGGAAGTGATGGGACCAGATGATGTGATCTTAATTTTTTTAATGTTGAGTTTCAAGCCAGTTTTTGCACTCTCCTTTCCTCTTCAAGAGGATCTTTAGTTCCTCTTCACTTTCTGCCATTACAGTGGTATCATCTGCATATGTGAGGTTCTTGATATCTTCTCTCAACAATCTTAATTCTGGCTTGTGATTCATCCAGCATGGCATTTCACCTGATGTACTCTGCATATAATTCAATAAGTAGGGTGACAATATCCAGCTTTGTCGTACTCCTTTCCCAATTTTGAACCAATCCATTGTTCCATCTCCGGTCCAGCTGTTGCTTTTTGACTAGCATACAGGTTTCTCAGGAGACAGATAAAGTGGTCTGGTATTCCCATCTCTTTAAGAATTTGCCAGTTGTTGTGATCCATGCAACCAAAGTCTTTAGCATAGTCAATGAAGCAAAAATAGATGTTTTTCTGGAACTCCCTTGCTTTCTCCATGATCCACTGAATGTTGGCAATTTGATCTCTGCCTCTTCAAAACCTAGCTTCAACGTCTGCTAGTTCTTTG
Source organism: Acrochordus granulatus (assembly GCA_032468055.1). NCBI lineage: Eukaryota > Metazoa > Chordata > Lepidosauria > Squamata > Acrochordidae > Acrochordus > Acrochordus granulatus. The sequence continues at coordinate 128,009 of JANHZU010010648.1, read as the reverse complement.
ATCACATACTACTGAAGCCTAGCTTGTAGCCAATCCTGTGGCCACTGTTGAGTTTTTCAAATTTGCTGGCATGTTGAATGAAGCGCTTTAACAGCATCATCTTTTAGGATTTTAAATAATTCATCTGGAATACTGTCATCTCCTCTAGATTTGTTATTATTATTGCTTCCTAAGGTCCACTTTACTTCACATTCCAGGATGTCCAGGATGTCCGGCTCTAGGTCAATGACCATACCATTGTGGTTATCAGGGGCATTTAGATCTTTCCTGCATAAACCTTCTGTGTATTCCTGCAACTCTTCTTAATCTCTTCTGACTCTGTTAGGTCCCTATCATTTTTGTCCTTTATCATGCCCAATGTACACAAAACATTCCCATTATATCTCCAATTTTCTTGAAGAGATCTTTAGTCTTTCTCAGTCTATTATTTTCTATTTTTTGCATTGTTCATTTAAGAAGGCCTTTTTATCTCTCTTGCTATTCTCTGAAATCTGCATTCAGTTGGGTATTTTTCCCTTTCTCCCTTGCCTTTTGTTTTCCTTCTTTTCTCAGCTATTTGTAAAGCCTCATCAGACAGCCATTTTGCTTTCTTGCATTTTTTTTCTTTGGGATGGTTTTAGGAGCTACTTCCGGTACAATGTTACACACCTTCGTCCATAGTTCTTCAGGCATTCTATGTACTCATCTCTTCATCAACTTCACTGTACATTCATAAGGGATATGATTGAGTTCATAGCTGAATGGCCTAGTGGTTTTCCTTACTTTTTTCAATTTAAACTTTATTTTGCAATAAAAAGCTCATGATCTGAGCCACAGTCAGTTCCAGGTCTTTTTTTACTGGCTATATAGAGCTTTTCCATCTTTGTCTGCAAATAATATAATCAGTCTGATTTCAGTGTTAACCATGTGGTGATGTCCATGTGCAGAGTAGCCTCTTGGTTTGTTGGAAAAGAGTTTTATTATGAACATGTTCTCTTGACAAACCTCTATTATGTCAACCTCTTGTCCTGCTTCATTTGGTTTTCCAAGGCCAAATTTGCCTATTCTGATTATCATTTGAGTTCCTAGTTTAGCATTCCAATCCCCTATGATGGATTGGTGATAGTTCTAGATGATGTAGGCTTTCATAGAACAGGTCAGTTTCAGCCTCTTCAGCATCAGTAGTTGGGGCATAGACTTGGATTACTGTGATGTTGAATGGTTTGCCTTGGTTTGCCTTATCAAACTAAGATAATTCTGTCATTTTGGAGATTGTACCAATTCTGCTTTTCCCACTCTTTTATTAAGATGGCTACTCCATTTCTTCTAAGGGTGTGGTAGTGAAAAGAAAGCCCAATGCTGCAAAGAACAATATTGCATAGGAACATGGAATATAAGATCTATGAATCAAGGTAAGCTGGATTGCTCATGGTGATAGATACAATGGAATTAAATTCACCCATTCCTGTCCATTTTAGTTCACTGATTTCAAGATGTCAATGTTCAATCTTCCCATCTTATGTTTGACCACATCCAGCTTACCTTGGTTCATAGATCTTATATTCCATGTACCTATGCAATATTGTTCTTTACAGTATTGGGTTTTCTTTTTACCACCACACACATTTGCAACTGAGTGTCTTTCAGCTTTGGCCCAGCCACTTCATTCTTTCTGGAACTACTTGTAATTGTGCTCCACTCTTCCCCAGTAGTATGTTGGACACCTTCCAACCCTGAGGGGTCATCTTCAGCATCATATCTTTTAGGTTTTTCTTGGCAAGGATATTGGACTGAGTTGCCATTTCCTTCTCCAGTGGATCACATTTTGTACTTTCTAAAATTCTCAATACTGTTCATATTATAGAAGAGGAAATAAACATTTGGGGGACAACAACAATTGGACTATTTATATAATTTGTATGTACAGAAGTTAAATGTACAGAAATTTGAAAAAATAATAATTTAATTTGGAATAATTAAATCTGAAATCTCTTTCCAAATGCAGTTAGCTCAAGAACAGAGCCTAAATAAGATGCCTTTAGAGTGGTATTGTTCAAACTTGGCAACTTGATGATGTGTAGACTTCAGCTTCCATGCTAGCTGGGTACTCTGGGTGTTGAACATTTCAGTTACCAAAAATACTGCTTTAGGGCAAAACTGACTTGAGGCCTGAGGAGTAGCTCTTAAGCAGGGAGATTTCAAAATTCATTCCCTAGTCTGTTTTGAGCTAGGAAAAAAATCAAAGAAATACCATAGTGCATCTAATAACCAAAAATCCAAAGCCTAAAATATCCTAATGGTATGACTACCAGGAAATCAACAGAGCTCTCATGCTAGGCCTCAGTATTAGATATCTTGGAGAAACTTATCAAGGCTTTGTCAAACCCCATAAATCCATGCAGAAGCCACTCGCAACTGGCAATAGAAACTTGTTTCATGAGAGAACAATTTCTGCCACTCCAAATGAAAGGAGCAAGACCCCAAATCTTTCTGGTGGTTATCACGTCTGAAAATTGTTCACAAAATAGCTGCCATAATATGTGTAGCTACATACAAATGCTGGAAATAGGCATCCATAGTAAAGGTTACTGGTTTCAAAATGGTCAGTGTGACTGGATGATGAAAGCCCCTTCTCTTTTTAACACCCTTCACTTGCAATGCACACATATAAAATGGGGCAGGTTTTCAGTCTACCATTCATATTCCCTTCATGATCTTGCCCCTTCCAGAAAGCACCCCACCTCTTTTTCAAAATTCCTGAAATACTGCCATGTGGGCTTACTTTTATATTTTTCTTGGACTGTAATTACCCAACTTTGTTTTCTGAGAACATATCTTGGATCTGTGGAGGAAGGAGGTGCATCATTTCATATTTTTGAGAATATAAATTACGTCTGAGGCTAATATGTTGATCTGCAGCATGCTAACCTCCTTTTAGAAACAATAAAATTCAAAATAGTTGATATTAAAAGCCCAGTGGTGGTCGTGATCGTGGGAACTTCAGACTATCACATTGGAGAGCCAGAGCTCAAAAAATATAGTGCAGATTACATGTCACATTCTATTTACTCCTCCTATATCTTACTTTCTTCCTCATCTAATCTGTCTTCATGTCATCTAAGCTTGTAGAGGTTTCCACATGTTCTTTATTCCTGCACAAATTGTTAATTTTACCATATTATTTGTATTACAAATAAAGGTGCAAAGTGATCATAACTACCAAACTATATTTAAAATTAAGTATAATATAAAAGGAATTTCAGACCATATGCAATGCAACCTTAGAAGAGCTCTTTTTCATCAGATTAACATACTGTTTCCAGTGGTGGCCCATAACAGCAGTCCAAGAACAGAACATGAGAACAATAATTAAAGCTTGAAGCCAATTTGAAGAAAAGAAGCAGTCAATAAGTCTAAAAAGAATTAGAATCTTAAAAGGATCAAACAGAACTGCATGTCACTTCTTGATTTTTAAATGAAGTTTATAACATACCTTTCAGTAACTTCAAATGAACAAAAATAGGCTCTCAGATTATTGTCCATAGGGCTGCAGCCTTGCTAGAGATGCAGAGAAGTATGCGTCTACATCTACCTAAATAGTTTTAACAATAATTTCTAATATAGTAAGATGGGAAGGGAAGATTTTATATTCAAAGAAATTTTTTTTTTGAGCAGGCCTAACATTGCCCAAGGGTGAACTATAGGTCCTTCTTTATTCTACCTGTATGTGCATATGAACATTACATGCATATGAACATTACCTCCAGAAAAACAGTAAAAATAAATCCTCCATTAGGGATTTTCAATTTGTTAACAGTAAGTGATTTTGATTTTTAAAGATTTATATGTATGTATTGGGAGTTGATTTTTTTTATGCATAGATGTTCTTTGGCCCTACAAGCTACAGCTGGTTCTGATTAAGGCTTTTAAGTGGGATCCAGCAGATATTGAAATTAGAGTCCACAGGCAAACTGAAGTTAATGGAATAGGATATCATGAATTATTTTAGTCATACTTTTCATTGGACCTACTTATAACTAGTTGTATTGCTAATATTTTGCCTAAGACTATATTTAGGAATTGTTATTATTTATCAAAAGTTTTAAATATTTACTAATGTATATATCACCTTCCTGAACTGAATTCAAACCTAAAATATCTCACAATTCAATAGCTTGAATTCAACTTCACCTTTGTAAATAAAGCAGTTTCTAGTATTCCTAGAAAACTTGTAATTTAGCACAGGAATCTGCCAACAGAAAGAGAGAAAAGGTCATTTTTGTGAATTTTTCTCTCTGCTTGAATCACACCTTCACATCCTATCAGCCACTTTTTCAGGTCTTTCCAACCTCACTTGTAGATTTCCATAGGGACCAAAGAGTGAAAGAACTCTCATGGAGACATCTCCCTACTAATGAAGCCAAGAGAGTAAAAAAAGCCAACTAATAAAGACAATTCTATACTCTGCATGAAGGTTTCCATTGTAATAATATATATTTGTTTGATTCCCTGACACTGAGTTTGAATTCAAACAATTGTCAATATATCCTGTAGCAGAAGTTTCTTAAAAATAACTGTCTTTCTTTCAAGAAGTTATTTTGGAGATAGTAAAAATAGAAGTAGTAAAAAATAAAATTTTCTGGACACTTGGAATTCATGATGCTGGACCATGAATCCTAGTTCTAGTTTGATTACACTTAATAGTTATTAGAATAAATGTCTCAGTTCTCTATAATAAACGAACACAGGTAATATAAGTGCATATTTGTACACTACTTGTATACTTTTTACGTTTTTATAGTTCACAGTGCAGCACTGGAAAGGTTATTATAAAGAAATATGTTTAAAATATCATTTTCTTCTTTGGAAGCAAATAAATCCTGACCATTAACTGCAATTTTTAACAAGTTGTAACTAAAATATATGCAACATAAACATTAAAAATATAAACGTGATCAAATAGTACTGTGTAAAAGTCTTAGGCTACCACCCGCTTTGTTTTAGTAATGTTTTAATGACCATCCATAATCATTTTTAAGTCTCTGTGTTAAGATTAAAACAGAAAATACAGGAAATATCTACACAAAATTTAAACAAACAAAATTTGCAGAGCAAAACAGCTCCTTCAGGCAAAAGTCAGTATTTAGTGTGACCTCCCTTGGCTCTGAGTCAATTGAACTCAATTGGGGAGACTGTCCTGAAGTTTTCTGAGGTCATCTTCCAGTACATTACGCTAGGTTTCTTTCAGCACTTCCCAGAGTTGTTCTTTAGAGGTAGGTTGTCTTTTCTTTCTTTCTCTGCCTAGCTGATCCCATATTGCCTGTATAATATCCAGATCTGGACTCTATGAGGTCATTCCTTGACTGTCAGTGTTTTATCTGCTGTTTTCCTCGCTAAATATGATTTCTCTTGGGATCGTTATCATGCTGAAAAATAATCAAGCGCTTTGCAGAAGGAATGGCCTGATGAATTAAAACCTATTGGTACTTTTCAGCATCCATGATCCCATCAATATGGACAACATCACTAACACCATTGGCAGAAATACAACCCCAACCCAGGACAGACCCTCCACTATATTTCACTGAAGGCCACAAGCATTCATTCATCCATCTCTCCCCAATTTTTCTTCTCACATATAATCGACAATTGAACCCAAAAAATTCAAACTTGGATTCATCACTTCATAATACTTTTTCCATTGATCCTCAGTGCAATCCTTGTGAGCTTCAGCGCATCTTAGTGCATCTTTTCACCCTGTTCCCCTTCCGCAAAAATGATTTCTTGGCTACTACTCTTCCACAAAGACCATTCTTGATACTTCCTGTAGAAGGGTCAACTTGGCATCTCATGAAGCTGCCAGATGCCGAGTCAGGTCTTTGTTGGAGTTCCTCCTGTCTCTCAGAGAAGAAACTCTGAGGAACTTTTCATCAGAATTAAAAGTTTCTTTGGCCTTCCAATCCTTTTTTTGTCCTGATTCCTCAATTTCTTTGGTAACAACTTGAATACTACATCTGAAATATCCAGTTTGTTTGTTCATTTCCCTTTGAGAGTGGCCTTGCTGATGCAAAGGTATGATTTTATGTCTGTCAAATTCTGTGATCCTTAGCTGTGATTGAAAGTTGATCTTATTAGCAAGTTGTCAATGAATTACACATATACAACACATGTATGTACTTATGTAATGCTCAAGCATGTCTTATACAAACCTGGTATAATAGACCTTTTGCACAGCAGTCCTTTTGGCATGAAATAGTAGGACACACACAGGTGTTAGCAATGACAGAATTTAGGTTCCATTCTATTTACGTTTATGGGAGCCAAGTGCCTGCTGCTGGTCAAGTGTAAGGGCAAGTCACACTAAATACTTGCCATTTTAGTCTATGAAAGTTTTTTTTCTGCTTTTTCCTGTTTTTGAACAATACATACACATTTCCTATATTTTCTGGTTATATTCTAATAAAGAGACTGATATAATTATATATGGTCATTATACCATTGTTAAAATAACAAATCTAATGATGGCTTAAAACTTTTGCACAGTACTGTATATAAGTATGTTAATTTAATTTGTGTCCATCCTAATCTTATTTGTAATAAGTGATACTTAGATCTGTTTCTAAGAGCAATTGTACATATAGCAGCAATACAGATATATCAATAATGCTTTAAGGCAAAAGAAATTCCTTTTTTGATCCAAAGGTGGAAGAGAAAATCCACCCATTAATTTACATTGTTTTAAATCTCTATGAATAAATTTTAAATGAAGTCATTGCTACTAGTAAAGTAGTTGTTATGAAATCAAATTAATTAATTATTGGTACTGTCATTATAATGTAACATAAATCTGAAGGAAAAAATACTCAAATTAAAAAAATCTACAGAAAAATATTTTTCTCAGGCCACAACCCTATATTTATTTACCTAGAAGCATGACCCATTGTACAAAGGGGAACTTCCTCTTGACTGTTGTGTTATTAAAATTGATTTCATGAATTCAGTTATTCAGTTGGTCAAAAGGAAAAGATTATAAAGAACTATTCAAATATATTCATTTTGGAAAGACACATCAGGGAAACTGCTAATTTGTCTGTTTTTCATAGTTCTACACAGAAATAGAAAATAGATGCATTTTAAAATCTTGAAAGAGATTTTACTTCAAGAAACTACTAGTTTCACAGCACAGAGGACTATTCAGTTAACTCAGGATAGCTTTTTTGAAAATAAGCAGACACTGGAAAATACAGCACTGTGTCAATTAAAAGTCACTACTCTAGACCAGTTTTTTAAAAGTGGAAATTTCCACAGTACTTTCCCTGCCCTCATATACAGTATTTTTGAAAAAAATGCTCAACCTAGTTCTGAAAGTAGAAATTTTAAAGCTTGTAAATCTGAACCTGCTATATTATTATTTTAATTGCTGATGTTAATGGGTTTGAAAACTGTGGTACATTATGAGAAGTGCAATGTATTAATTAGCATACATTTTGACAAGTAACCAGTCAGGGAGCTGTTGTTTTCACTTGATGTAATAATGTCCAGCTTTCAGAAAATATAAGTATGCAAATAATATTCTCAAACAAATGCCAGACCTTAATGCTACCACAATCATTAAGTTTGCCATTTAAGGACTTTGCCTAGCAGACATCTATGCTACATAAAGCAAGTCAGGCATAGACAACAATATGTAAAAGGTAGCTAATATCCTGATTTCATATGTGTGCATTGTTTTGTTAATAATAACCAATTCATACTTGACTATTTTTGTGATTAACATGAATTTGTTAAAGTAAATTGTTCAGAAATGTGGAAACTAGATTACAAACTAAACTCTAGTTCAATGTGAAGATTGTAATAATATCAAAAAACACTATGATTGTGAAAGACAAAGTAATGGTCACCATAACTGTCATATATGAATTAGTACACAGATTTAGATGTTTTTTCATCTGTTATATCAAATAAAAATGAAATAGAAAGACATTTTATGAAATACATACATACACTTATTTTATAGAATGTGTGGAGTATTATTTCCAGGGGAATTCAAGTTAAACTGCTGCCATAAGAATTCAGGTAGTTCATTGACAGATGAAACATACCTAAAATGGGACTTACCAAATTGTTTTGTTATGCCATATGAGGTTTTGAGAGTAAAATCCTATGTTATAGATTTCCTCAA
>JANHZU010010648.1:64157-87434 GCA_032468055.1 Acrochordus granulatus | reverse complement strand
GCTCCTGGCTGGGTTTCTGGATCGATGTTCCCGTCCGCACTCCAACTGTCAGGAGCAGGATATCCCCAGCACACCTTATTGCGAGGAAACACAGCGGCGCATCGCGTGAAGCCCTCAGCGGTACTCTCCGCGGGTGTGGAATTCGTGCAAGGCCTGCTAGGGGGTGCAGCAGATTCCGAGGGCCCGCACCCTGCTGTTTACCAAACTAGTTCATTCTCTCCCCACTTCAAGAAGGTGCCCACTTCCCATTCACGGGTTAGCAAGCTGCCTTGCGTTCTTGAAGGTTCTTGACAGCTTCCCTGTCAGAAGGGGAGCAAGTGGACCGCCGGCCAGGATTTCTACCTCTCTCCCCCTCCTGCCCCCCTCGAGGCAAGAGGCAGGTGAGCAGCTTCTGTTCTCAGCCCTTGTAGGAGTGGATCCCCAGGGGGTTAAGCGTGCTTCTGAAGACTGGGTGCCAATTCTAAATCTCGTTACGTATTTTAAATGGAAAGGAAGAAGTGGGCATTTCACATTCACTTCAAGGAGAGCAGGAAATTGGGGGTGGGAGAGAATACATGTGTGTATCAGGGAGTGGGGGGCTTCCCTGCTTCTTAGGCTCATGAAGAACTTGCAGAAAATCCCGTTTCAGGGGATGCCTTCCGACTGTGTTGAAAAATGCACACCAAAGCACAATTTAGGAATAAGGAAGTGGCAGTCTTAAGACCAGGCCTAACTCCACAGGTCAAGGACCCCTTCCTTCAGAGAGGGTGTGCAGTCACTTTCCAGAACCTAAAGGTGAGCTTCAAGAGGGGACTGTGTTGCTTTGCCCTTTCAGATTTTTCTGGTGTTCAAAACTCACAGCCTTCTGGCATCAATTTCCGCTCAGGAATAAATTAAAGGGAGAAGGCCTATTTATGTGGTAGCTGAGTCCACATAGACTTGATGGCACATAATCAATGGCCTCAGTGAAAAAGGAAATTAAAGATGGTATCTTTGTAACATTTATAAAGATGCCTCTCCCCCTCCATGTGTGTGTAAAGCTATATTTGGCTTCAAACTCCAGGTTAAAAACTTTGCATTATTTAATGTGCATCTTTTATGACTGATAACATGGAGCTTCTCACACCATTTTCTGAAACATTAGACTGAAATTCTAACAGCCATTCCTAAGAAGTGATGCACAGAAAGAAAATTGAACATGGTGGTATTTACTTTTGAATAAACATGCTGACATTTGCAAGCTAGCTTTTATCAGAAGGTTGCATCAATAAGCAGTGTTACTTTAAGACACATATAACATACAGGCTTGGAAATAAGCTACTTCAATTTCAGTGGGATTGACTTTAAGCAAATTCTGGCTGCTGTTGACACCTATAGCATTAGATCCCACTGAACTCAGAGAAAACTTCAAGTCTATTTTGGAGGAGGCATGGTGCAATCAACAAAGCTATATCCTGGACTTAACAGTTGGAGGAGGAGAGTTCCATGTTACTCAGATTTAAAAAATGTGTTAAAGTAAAAATAATCCAGTGCAATCTATAACTGAGAATCTATTCAACCCAGCTGCCTCCCAATATGTTTTTCTTATTCTTTGGACAAAGAAATGGAAAGAAGGCTATCTTGAGTGCTAATGAGATCCTATTTAACCCTATTATGCCTATTCAGATCAGGAACTGAGGCAGACTATGATTGCTGCTGCAATCCATCACTTATCTTTAGGATGCACCCCAGAGTCCCTTTGGGCCCTGTAAATAATTGGTTCCTGTAGAATTTTAGGCTGGTGTCCTAGATTCTCCGTCTTCTTGTGTTGAGTAAACTGTGGAAGCTCTGGAAAAGCATTGTCCGTTTCTCGAAAAGTAAACTTCGAAGTCCAGTGTACCACACCTTCCAAGGCATCTAGGTGCTGTGAACCAGGCCAAGTGTTTTCTGTTTTTCCCATATATGTTTCCTGGAGCTCCCCAACAGGCCAATGGGTACTCCAGCACTCCCCCAGGAGAGTTAAACAACCACAGACAACAAGTGCCTTCAGGGGTGCAGGGATGTGTTCAAGGAGCACCAAGTGGCAGAATTCATGGCTCTGGCCAATCCGCCTTCACAGCTTTGAGTCCCTTGGATTTATTTGGCAGAGGTATTGGGGGAATTAATCTGGGCTGGAATCTTATCAAGATTTTAACATTCAGCCATTCTTCTCAAACTCTTCTCCTCTGATAAGGTAAACTATTAGCCGCCAAGAGTCTTTGGATTTTGGCAACATACAAATTTAATAAATAAATAAATAAGTAAAATAAACTATATCTTGGAATAAAATTCAGTTCAGGGGAAATGGAATCCCCTTGTTTTGGTTTGAATGGACTGATTCCAGTGCTGTCAGCACCCTTAAATAGTCCACTCTGCAGCTTAATTCAGACAGATTTGAATATAGGAGGCTGGGAATTCTGAATTTGAAGTCCAACTGAATCAGACATTAATTATTATTGGGAATCATACCTAGACTTATTACTTTTGTCATCTGTGTTTGGGAGTTCATGAATATAATGGGGTTGAGACTACTTGCTAACCATGGTTTGTCTAACAAGCTACATAATGATTTTAGAGGTTGAATTAAGACACAAACCATAGTTTATGTTCACAAGCTGCACTAAGCCAAACCAAAACAAACTATGTTTAGATGCATAAAGACAAAGTGTGTCTCTCTGTGTGAAATATACATACATGACTGGGATACAGACATGTACATATATATTCAAACACATATTCAAGATTGTCTTTTGTCTAAGTGTAAATACATGTGTTAGTGTTTAAAAATTGGATAAAGTTTTGACCTCACCATTGTGACAACCATCTTGACTGTCTTAAAAAAAACCCATACCTTGAGAATATCCTTATTTGATAGGCCTTTTCCAGTTCCCAGTTAGACTGCTTGCCACTCAAGAAATAAAGGCCTTCTGAATTGGTTCCAAATTACATGAGCATTAAATTAGTGCTCTCCTCTGAGGGATTTTTTTCTTGCCTCTCTTCTTAGCCATTGCATTTTCAGTCTCATGGCTTATCTCCAATGGTAGCAAAACCTAAAGATTTTATATTCTTTGAGCTTGTCCTCGGACACTATTGGAATAAAGTGGAAAAACTGTTTTCATGACAGAATAGCTAAGCATGACTAAAGGCTGTCTTCCTTATAAGCTGGAGAAGAGATGAAGAAGCATCATGGGGACAGTGACATGAAACTAGACATTGTCTGGAGATGTTTGGGTGGATCTCTCTCCTCAAAACAAAATGAAACCAGTTTGAATTAGAGGTTAAGGTGTTGTACTATACCAGAGACATGCAGATTCTAGTTCATGCTCAGACATGGAAACTGCCTTGGTGACTTTCAGACAGTTACTCTTCCTACTCAGCCCTATTTAGCCCACAGAACTGTGGTGGTAGGGGAAAAATAGGAAAGAATGCAGTAATATGCTGCCTGGTGCTTGCAGAGAAAAAAATATGAGGACATCATTTGTTTAATAGATGTTATTTAATTTAAATCAATATTGGAAGAATAAATTCTGTGGTGAAAACTCTCTTCAGGGATGATCTCCTTAAAAAATGAGTGATATATCAAAGATGTAATGTTTCAGAAATGTCAGCAAGATCAGCTCCACCACTTCCAGGCTCTCTTAATGCTTTTCTGGATTTTAAATGCAAGGAAGTGGAAATACTTCAACCAGTGTACAAAAAAAGAAAGATGAGCTTAAGAAAGCATCTCAGACAGATGCCAGCTTGATTCATCAGAGGATAGATGGAGGAAGAGGACTGTAATAAATAATTAGTTTATTGATATATCTAAATATTTATTTGTCTTGTATATTTTTGCTTCTTTTTCAACTTTCTCGACTTTTTTTATAACTTTGTGTATTCTTTTTTCCTTAATTTAGTTAATTAAAAACATATAAAAGGGGAAGGAGATGCAACCCAATCACTCTTGCAAGATTCTGATATCATAACCAGTTCCAGTAAAGATAGTTTTAACCATCCAGTGGAGTTGATTCCCTGTTCAGGTCCCTCTAGTAGGGCAGCAGACAGATGCTCTTGGAATTAACTGGCTTGGATATAATGTTGGATGCACATATATATCCACACCCACAATCTTCTAAGGTTTGTAATCTTCTTGTGAAAAAGTGTTAATGCTGGGGGTAAGACCGGAGCTCATTTTAGTGAGAAATAAAATAAATTAACATAAAATAGACTTGAAGCTAATATTCATCTCTAGCTAAATGATTTTTATCTCTCTGACTTATATTGCTAGAGAATAGGTTTATGGCTACCGTATGTCCTTGAATACCTCCCCCTTCCTGCCGCCACATTTAAACATTTGGTAAGCAGGTATTTGATTTGAATCGGTCTTGCTATGAGATGGGCGAGCGGGTGGGCAGGCAGACAGACACATTTTTTCTAGCATTGGAATGAGATTTGGATGCCAATGCACTGAAATGCAAATATTCCAGTTCAACCACCTGTTGACCCAGCTGTTAGTTGACCAGCTAGGCAGTTTTCTCAGGATGTGTTTTTCCATCATTCCAGGTAAGGTGGATCCAAGACAAAAGGATAGCTTTAAACCGCCTAATTAATTTCTCCTGCTTTCACTTTTTAGGATGTGAGGCGGCTCCTCAATCTCTCCAAAGAACAGCATTTCAATGATTTACATAAGGAAGGACCAACTATTAGCAAGGGAAATGAACCCAAGTTCCAATCAAACCAGAGGTAGAGCAGGGGAGAGAGAAGGAAGGAAGGAACTAAGGAGGGAGGGAAGGTGGGAGGGAAGGAAGGAAGGAAGGAAGGAAGGAAGGAAGGAAGGAAATTTATTTCCTCCTCATCTCAACAGGCTGCAGCTCCTGACTGAGTTTACTTGAAGAAGAGTTATGAATATTTCCAAACCTGAAAGTTCCTTGGTCAGGCTTTTATTTCAAAAATGCAGCTGAAGCTAGGAAGAAAGAGACCCTTCCCATCCAGGAAGAATTCTCTAGATCCTCCCGAGAGATCTTGGGCTAACCATTGGCACTTGTCTCTGGGCTTTTCTCCTCACGCTGCCTGTAAAACGCTCTGAAGTAAATGGGATTTTTTTTTTGAAAAGAACAAACTTAAGATTGGCCCGGCAGAGCACAAGCAAGGAATCTAATTCTTCAGATCTGATTCCACAATTCCTTTCAGTTTGGTGTAAAAGCATAATGTCTCAGCCGTATCTCACAAGAGTGTGGCAAAGAGCTGTCTGATCCTTGGCAGATTCTGAAGTGTTTTGGTCCACATGAAGGATTCTTGTGTTTCCCAAAGGCTTGTGTGGAGTCTTAGCAAGAATTCAGACAGTATTCCAAGATGGACTATGTATGAGAGTCTCTCTAGATCTATAAATTTAATATGTATGGCTAGATACAGGAAACCTAACATTCACAGTTAAGTCTTAGTGTAAATAAGAGGCTGTGAGCATATGATACATTAAGCCATGTTTTATGTCATAAATCATAACTTTCTTTTATTAAATTGATCATCTTTGGTTGGGTTCGCCATGAATTACAAACCTAAATGGCTGGGTTCACATAACAAGGTAATCACAAAATATTCAATTGCTAAGGAGACTCTATGAACAAAGAGAGAGAGAAGGAAACTCACAAAAACATTCATTCTAAACCAGCTTCTCTCTGCTTGTCAACTGTGCCAGGAAACAGAATCTCATATTCAAATGTGATTTTGACCCAATACTTCAATCTTTAATTAGAGATAGCAATTGAATTCATGTACCTGAGTTCAGAATCAAGAAACAGTCACACTGTTTTTGTCAAAACTGAGGAGAGGCCAGAAAATAAAAGCAGCGGCAGAGGGCTGCCCACGAACCAAAGTTGTGATACTTTGTTCCTCCCCTGCATCGCAAAAGCCACCAAACCGAAGCAATATCCCAGACTGAAACCAGGTTCAGCCACTAACCTAAGTGGAGTTTCTAAGGAGACCCCCTACCTACCATCTAGCTCTTCTCCTCCTCAAGTGGAAAGTTGCTGGCTTACCACCAGATCCAAGAATAAATTGCCAGGTGGCTCATTTCTTAAACGAGGAAGAGAAAACCCAATTAAGAAGACAAATTTGGAAGATATCCAATTGACTCCAGTCCATGTGGAGTTCAGAGAGACTGAAGAAGCTCAAAGCCGAAGAACCAAATTATTGATCTAACTTTCACATCTCTTTATGTCTTTATTCAGGGAAGACTAATCATGGGGGTGCTGGGTTTAATCACTTGGCACTAGGCTGAAATCATACATCATGTATCTTCAACAAGAGCCATATTTTTCTTGCTGTTTGCTTTCTGACCCCCGGATTTTACATCCTTGCCTCATGAAGACTTCTTAAGAACTGGAAAGCTTTTACTGATTTTCTAAACTTGATAGGCCTAATAAAAGTGTTAAATAGATTTTGGAACCACCCATGTACATGACTCTTCTTGGATTTTTTTTTTTTTACCATTTGAAGGTTTTACCCAAAATCTCAACCTCCAGATTTCCTGAAATTTTAAATTATTAATTCCAAGCAGGACTGTGATCCTGATTATGGTTGGTAACACTTTTTAATCCTGAAGTAATTTTTAAAGATAATATTTGGAGTTAATGTCCTTCAGTTTTGTTCTTATCTTTGTGATTAGTGACCAATCCAATCTTCTGTTTCAAAATGGATTGTGTTTAGTCATACAGATCTGTCAAAATTGAAGAGGTAGGCTTCAGGATCAAAATGAGAATCATATCAAAGCACATTGTACTCCAGTTATAGTTCCTGACTGTTCTTCATTAGATTAAATTTTCAATATTCACCAAAAAAAGTCCTGCTTATTAGGGAGTTCCATGCCTTCTGTCCCTGGATGTAAATCTCACTGATATGAAAGAGACATTTTTTTGGTCCCTTCCAGTCAGTGTTGACTCCTGGGATTACATGAACAAGTTCCTGCAGTTTTCTTGGCAAGATTTGCTTGCCATTGCCTCCTTTCCAGCTGGCTTTGTGCCTAAGGATTAGAACTCACAGTATCCTGCTTTCTAGCCTGATGCCTTAGCTATTACACCAAACCACCATCACAAATACAGAATGAATACTGAGAAATCTTTCTTTATATCTAAGAACCACAAAGAACAGGCCTGTATCAAACATTGTTCATTTTATTTATCCAACAGGTACCCAAACCTGTCTCCTTTTTATGAGTTTAGGCAAATAAATTACTTCTCTTTTTGAGGAATCCAGTAATTATTAAATCTGAAAAGTAAACTTTAAACTTTTAACTGAAAAAGGTAGATTTGCTTCCCCGTCACAATTTTAGCACTATAGTTTTCAAAACAATGCATCTAGGCTAGCAAGTGGCATAGCTTTTCTGGAGTGGATCAATTCACCTTTGTGAGATGAGTTCTGAATGTGTGTTGGCATTCCATATCTGTGTGAAAGTGTGTGCGTGGAATCTTTCCTGCAAATGGGAACACATATCTGGGGAAAAACTATGAATTAGCCTTATATTTTGACAGCCTAGTTTTGAATATGCAAGTATTTTCTGTTTGTAATAACAGTTTCTCATTGTTACTTTAATTCATGTCATTTGAGAGTTCAGAGAAGGAATAACTCTGAATTCAGAGAAGGTGAACTCACTGTCACTACTCTCCTGTATCATCAAATCCCATTAATTTCCAAGGTACTTTGTTACCAAATGCAAAGCAATATATCTAGATCTGTGTCTATACACATACATACATACACATATATCTATAGCAATATATTTATATCTATACTAATATATACATACACATATTCACACACACACACAAATATGTATGTCTCTGTGTGTGTATGCATCTCATGAGAATAACCAAGCGTCCTACTGCAGTACCCTTTTCCTAAATACTTTTCACAAGCAAAATTGAAAATCCAGAAAATATGATTTGCCAGATCATAGCCTGGATACAGAAATCACCCCTCTCTTTTATACTGCTGCTGGAAATGTTTAAAAAGTAAAAATAAACATATTTCTCCTTGTAATTTATAGTCAAGTATAAACATTTTTTTTAAGATCAGACATTGCTATTTTGATGTTATATGTGTTCATGTATATACTTTTTGATTTGGTTTTGTAATTAAAACTAATAAGGGATAGTCAAATCTATCTAGCACTAAGCCTCAACAAATTAAATATAATTTACGAAGTGCTATCAAAAAGCAGGCTAGGCTAGAATGTGGTTGATTAGCCTATAGCTCAGTATATTGTGGGAAAGTAAGTTTAGGATGCATTTTAATAAATCCTTTCATTTCAATACAGATTTACAAATCCAGTTCTCTGCATACTTATATGAAAATTCCATTGAATTTTGGCCTGGAGAGATCTATTTAGGATTTCTTTAGAACTTAAGATATTTCACTAGGAGCTAAGTAGATGAAAACATACACTATAAATAGAAGATTTTTGGACTCAGAAATGTATCTGAGAATCAGAACAAACATAGCTATCAGATCTTCATAGAGAATCTTCTGCTGTCAAGATGGCTTAATTTCAGCATTTTTTTGAAGAGGGGGGAAGAATTATTCTGTTGTTTTTAAAATAATCCTAGACAGAATCTAATCTATTGTGAATAATGAGAGTTCTGGTGATAAATCTGTTTCAGAACAAATAAGGACAAAGCTGTATATTTTCCAGACAAAACACTGAAGTAAATTAATTGAATTCAGTGAGATTAACAAATCTGAATGCACCTTTGAAACAATTTTCATTGTTTTGATGGATCTCCGACTGATTTAAATAATTTTAGAATCAGTTATGTTAAGGATATTTGTTATGTGCATAAGGATAATTATCTGTATGTCTGTATGTGTGAATTTAGTTATTTTCAGTGTGGACATGATCTGAACAAGATCACTGCATCTTACTATAGGGACAGTATTTTCAAGGATTCCCAAGATAGTTTCATAGATACCTTGTTTCAGCAAAGTTTCCCTAGAAAAAATTTTCATTATATCAGTAGAATTTACTTTCCTTATAATTTAGTGACTGAATAACCACAACATGGAAATATGAATGCTTTGCTACCCAAACACCTTCTTAAGAGTGCCACCTCAGGGCCTGAAAATACTGAAAATATCCCCCTCCTGCTCATGAGAGCAAGGATGTGTAGTAGGCTAGTGATCTAAGGGGAGCTTACCATGTTTTCCCCTCTCCTGCATCCAGTTACACATCTGGAAATACATGGCTTAAGCAAGAAAAAGGGGCAATCTTCCAAAACAGAAGATCCGCATTTGAATTCTGTCCTCAGGACAATATAAAACCAAACTGTGTAACTGCAGGGGATCACCAGAGTTGTGAGAGGCCCCAGGAGTTGATGCAAAGTGAAAGTGAGAAAAGGGCCTCACTGGTTACTAGAAGGTTGTGATTATTGGGTTCTTGCATAAAATTATCTCCAATCTTGGCTGAAGGATGCATATTTTAACTGGTTCTGCCAGGAACAGTCAACAAGCTAGATTGCACCTTGCCAGTGCAGTTGAGAAGTGCTTAGGTTAAGATTGATGGATTTCTCATAGCTCAGAATACATTAATTTGGAGATGAGTGACAGACTTTGCTGGACTTTTTGGAGTCATGTAGACAAGATTCCTCCATTTCAGTTATGTGGTAATCTTCAAACAATTTGATCTTATTAGAATAAATAAGCAAATAGACTATCAGGAAGTCTGCTATATGTCTGAATATACATTGGTAGGTTTTATAACTTATGTTAAATTGGGCATAGAATGTCCTCCGCTAGAGGCATTACTCAAAAGTCAGGAGGTATTACTCAGACATAAGAGTATTTCCAACAAAATTAGCTGAAAAGCAGTTTGCTACTAATACCATGATAGCCTTTTATGTCTTGAAATGCCTTTCTGTGCAGAAAATCATTCCCCTCAATGGCTTGTTTTATTCTAAGCCTAGAGTATGAACAACTGATTTGCAAACTGTTATTTTAAATTTATTTCAAAAGTGAGATATGTAAGTTTCTTTTTTCATGCCTTTAATTTTTCAGCTTATGATTTCTTACTCTGTTTCAGGTTTCTGCATAAGGCTACTTTCCCAGAAAGGGGATACAGTAGCATGATGGAGATGTGGGTGCAAGATACGAAAAGTGACATCAACTACTGGTGGTTTATTAAGAAACTATGGCACAGTCCAATACCTAAAGAAGTCTGTGCGGGTTGGGCGCGCAACCGGATACTCCTTTTTAATTGCATCCGAAAGATGAAAAGCAATTCGCTAAAAAGAAATCGGAGATACTTCGCCATTTGGAGCAGCCCAAAAAATCACTCGAAGCCAGCAGGCGCTCGGGACTACCTATCGAACGCCAACTTCTGAAGTGAAGGCAACTCCGAAGTTGCACATGCGCACTCCCCGTCGCGGACACCGTGGCGTCACGTTACCCCAGTCTTGCAGCTGTGGACCTTTGCATTTGTTCTTACGCTACGTCCATCTCGACTCATTTCGCCGCAGAAACGAAAAAGCTTGGAAAAAACAGCAATGAAGATGATTCTATCCTGTTTGCCTCTGAGACTGTTTGGAGTCGAGGACGGCAGGCAGCGGCTCTTTTTTTGGCCCTAGGCGCAAGTGAGCGTCCGAGGGACACGGCTGGAACTCTGCACTTTGATTGGTAGCACCGAAATCCTAGGCAGACTTTCCCATGGGACACCGAACTGGAATTTCGGCCAAGTGGATGTGCAGACAAGCCGAATGCATGATGGCCTGGTGGCGCTTTATTTTTTGGGGCTCGCTCGCTCTTTCCTCCCTCCTCCCTCCCTCTCTCTTTCCCGCCCTCCCTCTCGGGTTCGTTCTTTCTCTCTCTCTTTGGTGTTCTTTCTCTCTCCACTCTTGCGCAGAGGCTTATGTTCGACGCGACTCCAGAAAATCCAACCATGCCACTCACGCTCCGCTGTTTCGTCGCTTCCCCAGAAAGTCCCAGCCTCCTGGAGAAATTTAGCTCGCTGAGCAATAGGCCTCCTCGATGTTAAGTGGGCGGGATCCGCTTTTGACTTCCCTCGGTCCATTTGGCAGAAAATTGCATGTGCTCCGAAGCTGTCACTTGGAAAGCCGGCCTGGTAGTCGAGAGTGTGTCATTCGTGGGCTTCGGATAGGCGGCTCCTCAGCCGCAGGTTCAAAGTCGGGGAAAGTCTTTTGGCTGGCGAATGAATTGATTTAGAGGTGTAGTTGCGCTAGGTATGTTACTCGCAAACGTAGCTCTACGTGAGCCTCTGTGTCCCAGAGGGTGGGGGGCTTTATAGCTAGATAAATCTGGAAGGATTGGCACTTTAAAGCATCTATAATGGGAAAGAACTTTCCATTTTCTCCTTCTCCTCTTCCTGAGAATATTTCCCCCTTTGCTGAACTTTATTGTATTACACATACATCTCTGGTAGCAAAGATGCAACCTTTCTTTTTAAGGAGCAAAAGAAGACAGTAGACTGAGGGCAAATGGGACTGCTTGATGCTGCATAAAGAAGGATGGAAAAGAGAGAGGATTTATAATAGTCCTTCAGGACTGGGTTTGCATATTGCACTGAGCCACAAGATAATTAATTTTGATTTAGTTTGTGAATTCAGCCAACCAAGGAAAACAAGTTGTTGTGGACCACATGAATCTAGTCAGTGTTTCATTTTTGTATATTTAGTGAGATGAAAATAAAGATCGAACCTTAATTTTCATTTTAATACTGTACGTCTAAGAATTCTTAATGTACATGTGAAATGCTAGTTCGATTTTGTGTGCCTGTCATACGAAAGGAGACGAACCCCATTTTTTTCATTCTCCAGTGGGTAAAATGGATCTTACTTCCAGCCACAGGATCTCACACTGTTGGATTTAGGAAAGCCTGCTAGTCCATAGACTACTTAGGAGTAATATGTGATAATCACTTGGCAAAAGGGAGGTCTGGATTTACTTGTTTCTTCTAGTTGGGACTGATAAAGATCCCAAGCTCTGAAGTTCTCGAAAGTTTTTGATGTCAGAGTAGAAAACACTGAAGCCATTTAGACACATTGGATTACAAATCCACAATTTCATATGAGGTGGATGTTGGGATCACGTTCAATCTGTCACTTTGTTATTAAGAAGAAGTGATATGCCTAAAATGTTGGATTTTTTTCAGAATCACAGAGGATCAAGTCTCCATTCTCCCAACAGTTCTCACCAGCCTATTCAGAGTTATATAGGATTAAAAAGGAGGGGAGAATTCCTCATGTGCATTACATTCCAAGATGTAAGTATAAAGCATAATAAAAAACAACTTGAATAAATGAATACTGAAGTCAAGGAGATAAGCTGTCTCCCTAGTTAGTTGATCTTCAGCTGGAGTGTGTCAGCATCATTTGAACATCCTGAGAGATGAGGGGACCATCTATAAATTCAACTGGAATGATTTCTAAGAAGCAGATAATAAGCATTTATAAAAATCTCATGATTGATCCTTAGGTTTGAAAGGCTTGTTCTAGCCATGAGTTTCTTCCTGCTGTGCCTGTTTAACCTCCCTGTGAGTCTTTGTCTTTCAGCTGTTTGGTCAAATCCAGTTGTTACCACTAGGACCTTTTGGAAGTGATATCAAGTATACGAAGTGGCCAGTGCTTGTGATAAACAAATGCATGGCATGACATATGGGAACATTGTATACAGAAATTAAGTATTAAAGATTTATCCTTACATTAGACTTTTTTTTTTTGGCCTATTGCTATTGGCCAACTAAAATCAGTCACAACTTTAATCTTGCTGTAAAAATGGTAAAAGATTTCCCCTGCCATTCATGGCTCACTGTAGGGGTGGGGCTCATCTTGTTTCCTAGCTGAAGATCCAACATTTGTCCAAAGATGCTTCCATGGTCATGTGGCTGGCATGACTATATACTGAGGTGCATGTACCTGTTACTTTCTTATCAAGGTGGTATCTATTTATCTACTTGCATTTTTATATGTTTTCCAACTGATAGGTTGACAGGAGCTGGGGCAGACAACAGGAGCTCACTCTGTTGTACAGCAGTGCTTGGGTCTTGAACTTGGGCTGCTGACCTTCCAGCTGATAAGCCCAGCATCTTAACCACTCATGCCACCACAAATACCACTATGAGTACTGCTACTAACTGGGAGGTAATAGTGGAATGGGGAGAAGAACGAAAAGCCACAGAAATCACAGTTAATTGATGATATGTTTTAAAGTGAGACCAGGATGTTACAATTCTGTGTGGATTCTGAGCCTGATGTTTTACTTGTCTACACAACTGGCAAATGCTAGAAATGGGCTTTGGAATCCAGGAGCTGCAGAAACCTGAAACCTTTCAGTAGCTTCAGGCTGGTGAATCTTTCATGAAGGGAATTTACACTGTCCTCTTTCATTCTTTCTGAGTCTTAAAAGGTAAAGGTTTCCCATGCCAGTCGTGGCCAACTCTAAAGGGTCATGCTCATCTCATTCACAACCAAGGGAGTGAGCATTTGTCTGAAGTCACTTCCATGGTCATGTAGTTAAGAGTACATGACTATGCCAAGATTCATGGACTGCTGTTACTTTTCTCACTGAAGGTGGTACCTATTTATCTACTTGCTTTTGAACTGCTGGGTTGGCAGGAGCTGGGGCTCAACTTGTTTATGCAGCAGTGCTTGGGTCTCAAACTGCCAAGCTGCCGACCTTCCAGCTGAGACAAGCCCAGGGTCTTAACTGCTTGGAGCCATTGTGCCTATCACTGAATCCTAATCCTGCTCAATCCAATTTCCCTAGCCAGTGAATGAGTTAAGAACCCCACAGATCCAGTCCAATTAGTTCACTTGACAGCCAGAAAATAAGTTTACTGCAGTGGGGAGGTTACTCAGATTTGACACTGTACACTTTCTCTTGACATCAAGAATTTTGAAACATGGTATTTGGCTGACTCTTGATGTGGCTGGTAAAGGCACAAGATAATTTGCAAAGCATGTTATAGATAACATGATGTTGTTAGTGCACAATGCATATATATTCTCATTAATCCAGGTCATGTCTTATAGCAAAATGGCAAAAAGTTTGCACACCAAATTTTAAAAAGCAACTGGAATTTTATTTTTAGATTTTAGAAACATTTCAACTCCAATCCAGGAGTCTCCTTCAGTCTCTATAAGTCCAATTGCCTTTTTAAAATTTGATGCCCGGGTTTTTTTTTTTCAATTTTGCTACAAAAGGAAGCTTTTATTTTTGTTTAAACCAACCAAAAAAACCCTAATAGGTGAGATTTCAGTTCTTGGCTAAAACCAAAAGGCACGTTTCTTCATTTACTTTTAAGGTTTATTTGCTTCAAAGACGGTAGAGTGAGAGAGGAGAAGTTGTGAAGAATCTTACCTTCCAGAGTCTGAAACTGGAAAAAGAGTTCAAGTGCCAATTTATCTCTATTCAAAATGCATTTATAATTATATCCACATATACTGCACATATACTGAATTTCTTTCACTAATATTATAGGAAGAAAGATGTGTTTGTCTGTGATAACCAACATCTGAACAAAAAGTGCTATTCAATTCTTATTATTCACTAAGCACATTACTGAATTTCTAAGTTTCTGAAAATTAAGGATTTCTTGTTGGGAGAAAGCAGGGGAGACAGCCATTTTTTATTTTACTGTCACTTTGTACAATAGCAACTTATTATAACAGCTAAGTGTAGGGAGGGTGGGTCCAGCTAAGCTAGTGTGAAGCTGTGGCAAAGCTGTTGAGTAAGAATGAGTGATTTCAGATAAATCACTTTCAGCCCAAACGACCTCTTAGGGCTGTTGCTGTGAAAATGTCATTGGATCAAGAGCCCCTGAACTCCTGGAGGAAAGGGAAGTTATACACACAACGAACAAAAACATACTTCTACTGTATGGAACTTGAGAATTTAAGGATGGTTACATCTCAGCTGAGTTAAAAGCGACTACGCAGCGCAAGCCTAAGCCGGACTCTTAGAAATAGCGCAGGTCGAATTCAGTTGCCCTTGAATCTGGGGTCCGTAACCGTTTTAGGAAATGATCTATGTGAAATGGAGGGTATGGACTTGTTGGTATAAGCCCTCGCATGGAAAAATGATTTGCCCAAATACTTCGCAAGGCACTGCTCCTTTGCTTTGCGGGAAACGGAGTCACCTGGAGCTCAGAGGTATTTAACGGTTGAGTCCATAGCCAGGAGGATTCTTGGCGCACCTTCGAGCGGAATAGAGCTTTTCGGGCTGGTTACTTCAGCAGTTGGTGTGTAGTTTCCTCTAGGACTTAACCCCGAAAGAAACGGGGAGCACGTTCAAGGAACAGAATTACTGCGCCCATCGCCTTTAGAGCTTCGGAGCGCGGCAGGCAGGTCGCACGCGCGGCGTTTCCAACCAGCCGTCGCTGCCGTTGCATCAAGCCCCGATCGCCCCGCGTGCGCCTCTCGGACGGGCCGGCCCGGCCCCAGGCGCAGCCGACGGACAGAACCGGTGCGTGAGGGCGCGATGTCACAATGAGGCGCAGGCCGCAGCCTCTCGCCCGCCCCTTTGATGGCGCCTGCTTCCGTTTGGTTACCAAGGAGAAAGATACACACCGCAGCCCAAACTGAAAAGGCCCCGAGGACGAGGAGAGGACTGCTGGCTGCAGGAGCTGCGCCGAAGTTTGGGCAGGGTCGCTACCCATTCAGGGAGGAAAAGACGCGGGGAAGGAACACGGCCAAGGGCCCTGAAACCGCCGCGAAAGCCGACACCGCAACCCGGACTTGCGGGGACTTTCAGCAAGAAGGATGAGTCAAAGGCAGGTCCTGCAAGGTATTTAAAAACGGGCAGTTTGTGAGCTAGACGCCCTGATTTCACAGGTTCTTGCAAAACAAATTAGACTATCTTGAAAAGTGTGGGTGTGGGTATGTAGGCGAGTACTAAAGGGCTGCTCCATTTATGTCTAGCCCAACTTGTGTCCTCAGTGGCTGTCCTCTGTGCAGTCAAGTAGGCGTTGATTCTTCACAGTCACTCTACTACTAAAAATTATAATTTGAGAGCAACTTATAGAGGCCTCTAAGAGGTATTTTTATAGATTTTTTATTGGCCTCATTCAAAGGTTTTAAATATGATATATGATAAGGTATGTAGACATGTGTGAATATACATACTGTATGTTATGTGCCATCATTGCTGACTCTTAACTACATAGACAGGCCTTGCCCAGAATGATCTTTGTCCAAACCTGGTCCTTCAAATCTTCCAATAGTGCACCCATTGCTGTTGTAATTAAGTTCACCCACCTTGCAACGAAAGGTTGTCCTCTTTCTTCCTACCTTTCTTAATCCAGGATATGATATTTGGCACCTGATTGTGTGGGCCTTGGTGGGAACCCTGGCTCGATTTGTTCTGTGTTCCATTTGTTTGGTTTTTGCCTGCCTGTGGTCTGGAGTCAAGAGTCTTCTCCAACACAAAGTTCAAAAGCTCTGCTTCTTTGAAGTTCAAGTTTTGTTTCTATGGGCTGTCATAAGCACAATTTTGCTCTTTGTTGGTTTGACATATCCAAGTATCTGAATGTCTTTTCCAAGGCCTCTAAATGCAACTTTACCAAGTCTACAGTGTTATTTCTTGGTTGCTGGTTTCTTTATGGTTGACATATAATCCTAAAAAGCAGAGGCTATTTAGTACTTCATTGTCAGATCTAAGTCTATTTGCTGTTGTTGTTGCCACTAGTTTGATCATCATTATACTTAGTCTCAGTCCCATTTTTTATTATGCTCCTTCACTTTCATTACTAGAGCTTATTATTTCAATAATAATAAAATATTTAGGTATAAATATTTGATTAATAATAAATAAAAATATTTAGGTATAAATATTTGATTACATAAATATTATAACTTGCTTCTTCTTGCCCACCATAGCCCATGCTATCATTTTAAGGATATGAATATCCTTAAATATGAATATACTGTTCCCTTTTCCTGGGACATTTAAATGACAAATTAAATGAAATTTGTCACCATTTTTCATGAATAGATTATAGGAGGAGATACATAGCAAGGAAGTTTGTGGGTGTGCTTCTGAAGTTATTTATGGAATGGTGTCCCCAAAATATACTTACTCTGCTTTTTTGGTCTTTGCAGTCTTTGAGCAATATCAAAGAGCTCGAACACAATTTGTCCAAACTGTTGCAGAACTTGCTACTAGGCCTCAAAATATAGAGACCCTCCAGAATGCAGGTAAAAAGAAAAAATGCTACAAAATATTTTTTGTTTTTTTTTAGTACTTTTGAATTCTGTATCTTTATACAGATATAGGATAAAAATAAGAAATATAGTTATATATTAAAGTCCTCTTGTATATTTGCTTCCTAGGACTACACAAATAAATTATTAAAGTTAGTGTAGATTAGTTTTAAATAATGAAATAATAGATTCACTGTTCAAAGCTCACATTTTCTGATAGGAACCGCTGTAGGAAAGGGCATAAATATAATCTGCCTAGATTTAAGAAAATGTTAAAAGACTGAGTTAGTTCTACATTAATACTTTATAGGTATATCTCTAAGTTCTTTAAATGTTGCTAATTAATTACTGTTTCATATATTTTTATTATATTAGCAATTAATATATTTTATTTTATAATTTTATTATATAATGTTAAAATGTTATATTTTAGTTGTACTTTATCAATAAAATGTTTAAGTGTAAACAAAAAATATTCAGGCCCTAGTAAATGATGCACCAGCTTGAAACAACTAAGAAACCATATTTGTTTGGGGATTCTTCCAAGTACATGTTATAATTATTAAAAATTGGACTTTCTCCAAAACAGTTAAGATTAAATGAAATGATAATGAAATTATTTTTAATCATATGTATTAGATGCAAGTCCTATAGTTGGTTGTTAAAAGGTGTGGAAAGACTATGGATAATTTATTTTAATATTACTAGTTCCAGATTTCAGTCATGAAGATTTTAAAGAATAAGTCCTAGTGAGGATATGCAAGATTAGGTGGTAATCCTGGGGATATTTGCACAGAAAAATAGGTCTCATTGAATGCAGTGGATTATTTTTTAATAAACACTCATACTTGGCTACTTTCTACTATCCTATTTTATAAATGTAAAAATCTCTTTAATATCTACAATATTGTGTTTTTACAGGTACATTTTGTGATCCTGGGAAAATTAACTTTGATTTCTTTTTTGTATGATTATTTTTGTATTCCTTCAGGCAGGTCAGACTTAGTGATCGGACACAGCAACTGAAATTGTCTTGTTCTACATACTAACTCTATTAATAAAGTTAGTATTAGTCTTTATTCAATAAAGACTATTAAATAATAATTTCATTTGATCAAGCCCTATTCCTTAAGAAAATAAACTTAAAAGTTTTTGAATACAGAAATGGTAGAGAGGAGAGTAGTGTAACTGGATTTTTGTAAAATCTGAATTAATTTTAACAAGATTGCATACAAGATTGGCCCAGTGATTTGTTCTCCAAACATTTGGTAGTATTTGAATATTCTCACTGCTTTATTTATGAGGGAAACAGTTACCCTAATATGATTTTAAATCACAATGAAATTTATAATTAGAAAGATTTCATTTCAAGCTTGTCCTTCCTATGCATTCAATTTTTTAATCAGAAATATAGGCCTAAAAGCAAAATATAACAAGGCATGGGAACCTTTTCCTTTAGTTTTTTAACAATATAAGAAGGATGTGAAATGTCCTAAAGCACTGATGTTTTTCTTTTATCATAAAATATTCTGGAATGGGAGAAGATACTTGTTCATATGAACAGAAATTATGTTCATATTAAAAGCCTTAAAATTACTAGATTAGATCCAAGCTAAATTGCATATGAGTTGCATTAAAAACAACTGGACTTTATAGGTAATCTTTCATGTTGATTTCTGTTGATCCAGTTATAATCCTGTTCATGTCTATTCAAATGCATAATTCTCTGACTTCACTGTGCTGAACTCCCAGGAAAGTGGTGAAGGATTTCAATCATTCCAGATAGAATCCAGAGCACTATAAAATTCAGTAGTGTATGTTCTTAGCTAATTCTGACAGTGGTATAGGTATACATATTTGTTTGATGATATTAATCCTTTTACTGATCCTATTGAAAATATCATTTTTCTTTGCCTTATCATATATCTCATAATTTAGATCACCACAAATTCTGCTATCTAAACGATTTGGTTGGGGTAGATGGAGTAATGGTATACTGTATCTTATAAATTTTATAGAAATTTATGCTGGAATAAATAATGTATTTGATCCATTGAATTGAGAAAGCCTTTTGGATTAAAGGCGAAACGTCTTCGACTTGAGAAAAATCCAGTCCAAATGCCTGTTTTTTAAACTTTGTTGCGATATTTGATCCATTGTATATACACATTTTTCACTGTATTGAATGAAATCATATAGACCCTGTATGGTAATCTCTTAAGAGATCAGTAGATATTTTCAGTGTTACTGAAAGAGTTTTATCAAAAAGTACCAGGCTTCAATATATATTTCATTTATAACAAATCATAAATGAAATAACAACTTACTAATAAATAATAGCTACTAGCATTTACATTCAAAGTTATCCACAAGAGGGAAAGTGATGAAAATGTTGAAATGCAAAATTCTTTTAGATTTAAATGCAATATAACAATGTATACTGAGCTGTTATGATACAGATGCCTGTTAACACTCCATATAAAATAAATATACTTTAAAAATCAGGAACCAGATATACAAGGAGAAAAGGTTTCTTAAGTGCTTTTAAGTGAGCATACTTTTATGTACAATGAGTGTGTTTGCATGGCAGCATAATTCTTACCGTTAATATAAATTACATATTTTTCAGGACATTTTTAGGACAAACAAAATACTGCAATATGAAATGCTGTTATTTTGAGTTCCAATCTGCCAGCCATGACCTCTTGTACAATTTTCTCTTTATTAGCTTCCCATTTGACTTTTCTGGTGACCCTTCCTAGACAGATTTCCATATCCACAGAAATATGTAGTCCTCACTGCAGTATTTGAGGTTGGATTTTATTTCCTCTTTGTGAATATATTTGTACTTTTACAAATGGAGAGATTCCCATTAGACTTGCTATGGTTTTTATAAGTGGTTGTGACCATTTAGCTTGTATAATGATTCATATTAAGTGATGAAATTTTAAACATTCCAGGAATTATGCTTTGAGAATCAGAAACAGTACAAGAGTATAAGTTTATGTTTTATGCTGAAATTAGCATAACACTCCATTCTCACTTCTGATTTATCATATGTTCATATTATCCATAGCCATAAATTATGGTACTAAAAGCATTTTTGAAGATAAAAATAGAATCACAAGTTACCCATTATCAATGCTCACAGGAAAAACATGCCCTTTTGAAGCAGATGATAACTGCAGAGGTTTCTATTATGGGATTAAGCTTCCATATTCCAGATTATTATATTTCCCCTCTCTTTTTCAGTCTAGCCTTCTAATAGTTATCGATAAGTAACAATACTAAACTCTAACTATATTGTAGCAACTGAAAGCCCCCATTTTTCATCCATATAATTCAAAATTATAATTTTGGCAAATTTGACTATAGAAGAAAATTACTTTCGTTTGAAAACTCACCAAAATATTCTCACATGTATTCTTTCTCTGGATTCATCCGCATGATCTGCTTTCAGCCTGAAGATGCCTCACTGGTTGCCAAGAACATGTATTTACAACATAGCCTCCTCTGGATGCCAGTTTGTTGCTGAGGCTGAAGTCAGTCCAAAATACTTTGGCATGAAAGTAGATAGCTTCCCATTTGTTCTAGGAGGAGAAACCTTTGGAAGTCAGTGATTTGCTGGATACACTTGGTATAGCAGATCTGTTGTAGATTTTCCCTTTCCATCTAGTCGCTAGGCTCTTGTGTCTCCATGGCCATTTGTGCAGTAGATCCCAGAGAAATTAAACACTTCATTGGCACAGTCTAGATCTTATTTTTTGTGGTTTGCGTACTAGGTTATTAACTCAGTGGAATGGAGATCTTCCAAAAGATTGATATTCCCACTGAAATTAAAAAATAAAGGCTCTATAGCATTTGGATATTGGGAAAGATTGAAGACAAAAGGAGAAAGGTATGGCAGAGGATGAGATGGTGAAATAGCATAGTTGGTGTGATGGGCGTGGGTTTGGGCAGACTCTGGGAGGCAGTGCAGGACAGGGAGGCCTTGCATGCTGCAGCCCTTAGGGTGGTGAAGAGTCAGGCACAACTGCGTGATGAACAACAACAAAAGCATTTAGATGGTGGCTCTTCATTATGTTTAAGTGGCAATTATCTTCTCCTCTGGGTTGGAAACCAGAGAATTGTTTTTAAATTATTCATTCATGGTTAGAAAGTTTAAAAACTATTTACAGTACATGATTTTCCACTTGTGGTTCAGGATTGAAGAACTGAGATTTTGGATGATTGAGTCCCTGGTACAACACAAAGTATGACTTTTTACAAAGGGTTTCTAGATTGGCTTAAAGCAGTTCTTCTAGCAATGTACCAAGCTGACTGGAACAGAGATTTTGCACAGTGGTGGAAATAAAAATTTTTCATGAGTGGGACCTCCTGTTCGCTGCCATTGAGGCCAGGCCAAGTGATGCAAAAAAGCTGAATTGATCAGCATCAGGTCGTGGAGTGTCACTGCTAGGAGACTATAAGGGTCATGGTGCAGGAATTGTTGATGACAGGGTAGATAGCTAAAGTACAGGCAGTTCTTGTTCAACAACATCAATTGGGACTAGCAACTTGGTCATGAAGTGAAGCAGTCGCTAAGTGAAATCATGACTGTGCTTATGCTCTTCAACTTTGCTTTATAGAATTGTGAAGTCATAAATGTATGGATTGATTATAAAGTTTTTCATCATCAATGTAACTGGAAATGGTCATTAAATGAGGTAACCACTAAATGAAGACTATCTATATAGGTGTGGGCCAGGGCAAACCAGATGTGAACCAAGGCATGAGTTGCTATTTCTGCCTGGCTATGATTTATATATCAAGTCTGTTATTGCATTTACTGTTTTTTAACCTTTCACTCATATGAATGTCTGTATTTTTTTGATGACAGTTTTAACCCTGGTAATTTGCTTTCAGAATATATGATTATGGACAGCTGGTGACCAGACTTTGGATTAATGCTTCTGGGGTCAGGTTAAAAATTCATTGTGAACTAATTACCAACATTTTGCTGGTATAATTCAGGTGGCAGTTCTTGCTTGCATTTAATGTGTCTTAGGACTTAGTACAATTAACACACTTGTTTTAGAAACCACTTTTCAAGTATTGAAAAATTTCAGAAGCCTCTGGCTGCAGAAGCCTCAGTATCTCAGGAATTGTATATTAAAGCCATGATGGTATAGGATTTTTGAAAGCTGAGTCTGATGGATGTAATTGGGATGGAGAGATTCAATCTATTTTTACCTTTCCTCCAGATATTTATCCCCCTCTTGGTCATTTCAACTTAAACTAATTATGGTTCATAGGCTTAAGATGATAGTCATGAGTTCCCTCTTAAATCTTCAGCCTGGGCTGTGACAGAAAAAAAAGAGAAATATTGAATTTTCACATCAAGCTAAACTATAAGTCATTTTCCTTATTTTTGACTTGGAACATTGTGTGACTCTCAGCCATTGTGGTTTGTAAACCATAATAACCCTAGATATCAGCACAGGCAGTTGTAATTTTTATTTTTGTGCTTAGGGTAATCTATGATAAAGGTTGTACTTTCTTTTCCTCCTAGATGACCCTAAACCTAGTATTTGGGCTATCAAATAGTAGAGTAATTAGGTGAGTTTTATCTTTGCTGTAACATTGTCCTCAAATACAGTGGTTTATTATCTGCTGTAGGAACAAATAGCAAATTTTTACTTATTTGGTAGAAAATTAATGAGGCCATTGAGGACATGATTGGGATGGGAGTAGTTTAGGATCTGAAAGGAAAGCAGTTTTTTTTCCCTACCCCCCTTTTTTGTTCCATAAAGATTAGGGTTTTGCTCCATTTAAGATTTTGTTCCATATCGGTCAAAATCACAAAGTTCAGAGTTTCTATAATTGCAATAGAAAAGGATTACTAAAACACTATTAATATCAGCTCTAATTTTCAGGAAAAAAATTGGGTTTATCCTCTCAGTTTTTTTCATGAATTTCTTTGATTACTTAAACTGAAGGAATACAGTGGTGCCTCACAAGATGAGATGAATCCGTTCCGGAACAGCGCTCTTAGTGTGAAATTCTCGTAAAGCGAAACGAGGTTTCCCATAGGAAACAATGGAAAGTCAGATAATCCGTT
>JANHZU010010648.1:15287-26447 GCA_032468055.1 Acrochordus granulatus | reverse complement strand
GATGAGATGGATGGATAGCATAGTCAGTGTGATGGGCGTGAGCTTGGGAAGACTCCGGGAGGCAGTGCAAGACAGGGACCTGGCGTAATGCAGTCCATGGGTCTCAAAGAGTTGGACACTACTGAGCAACTGAACAACAAAATGCTTCAAAATTGTATTATAACTTACCCTTTATAATTAAATATGCTATGATTCTATATGCTGACTCTATTCCAACTAATATGTTTAAAGCATATGCTGACTTTTTTGAGCCAGTTAATTCTTAAAGCCTGTGGGTAATCATATACTGATTTTGCATTGTTAAGAATGCAGATGGTGATTTTCAGTGATTTGGTTCACTGAAGTAAAGATTTCTGTGCACAGAAATACATCCCTCTTTTTTCTCTTCTGTGTCTTTCCTCAGATGAGGGGAATCAACTTGATAGCACTCCCACTTGTTAAGAACTTGAATAATTGCTAGCATTGACTTCTCATAACTGAGATATGCAACAAACAGAAGACATTTTGCAGCATTTATTTTCAGACTAGAAATGAGGATAGCAAATATTTTTGAGTCAAGAGCTGTATTGCCAATTTTGATTGCTCTTAATTGGCCTGCATGCACATACAAATAAGAAGCAGCCTATGATTTTTTGCTGGTTGCAGCAGTGAATAAAATGGTGATTTGTTCTCTTTCTGTGTATGCAAACTAACCAGACAGTTGGTTGAATTTTTATTCTTTGGTAGTAATGGAACAGCATCTCTCGCTACACATAAGAGTCTTCAAGGTAACCTTGTGAATATATGCAAGAAAATAGCCTACCTTACTATAGTGCAGAAGGGATTTCAGACTAGTTGTGAAATAACGAAGAATGTGGGAGATTAAATATATAAATTGGATGGCTTCCAGTGGATGAAACCTAAGTCTTCTGGACAGAAAGAACTATCCTATGAATTAGGCTTTTAAATATTACTCAGGGGGCCTTGATTACTTGCGATAAAAACAAACACTGCATGCTTCCAATTAGCTTACTTGTTTTTCAAAGCCAAATTCACTGGTCAGACAGCATAACATAATACATATTTAAATATAAATAAGGGAGCCAGTTTGGTATAGGGAAATGCATCAGCCTAGAAATGGGAGATCATTAATTCTAGTCATTTTACAACTGGGTGATCTTGGACTAGTCACTCTCTCTCAACCCTTGGAAGCAGGCAACAACAAACCACTTCTGAAATCTTATCAAGAAAACTCAGGGACTTGTCCAGGTAGTTGCCAGAAGTCAAGACTGACTTGATGGCATCTCTCTGTCTCCCTCTTCCTCCCTCTCTCCCTCCCTTTCTCTCTCTCCCTCCACATACATACACACAGATTATGTTATACTCCTTGGCCAGTAAATTTGGCTTTGAAATATATATACCCGTATATGTATAAATAAATAATAGCATTCGTGTCAGGTGCAAAAGATCAGACCCAGGCACTTAGATTCAAATGAACAGATTTATTATTACTGCCTGTTTACAAGAATCTGTCCAACAGTTAAACACTTGAGAGCAGAGATTCCACGCTGATTCCATGTTTGACTTCTCCCCCAGCCCAGCCTCTCTTCTACAATTTGGCTGAATAAAATAAAGGGTAAAGAATGCATTTTCAGAAAACTAGTTAACAGCAACTGTAAAGATTCTCTCATTACCTGTTTTAGGTTTATTTTTCAAATATCGTTTATTTTTCAAATATCAGGACCATGAGCAACTTGAGTTGGGCACTAACAGTGGGTTATCTGTGACTCTCCAACTAGGCATCTTGAACTAAGATGCCTTGAACCTTTCACATTTGGTCACAATTGCAGAGGCTGCTGGGAAATGAAATTGACACTTGGAAAGCAGTCAATCCCCACCCTGATGAAAAGGCAAACTAGTAGTTTTTTATCTACATGCACAATAAATATGAGCTCCTTTCATTGCTGTTAACCTTTCCTTAGATGGAAGAATTTTCTTAAGCAATAGACTGTAATATCCAGGGCTGGAATATACTGTATCCCTTATAAATCTGTTTGTGGGAAAGAAAGAAAAAAAGGAACACAATCAAGATATGTAAATGTGACATTACAATGTTTTACTCAACAAATATCCTGCTTCTGAGACCTATCAATATGTTTCTATTTTCAACCAATGGCACATTAAGGATGTATTTCAAAATACATATTTCAAGTATTAATGTTCTTTCAGAAGATCCTATCAGACCTGTGGAGAAGGCAGAGGCTAGTATTTCTTTCCTGCATGATTTTTCCCTTGAAAATCAAGTTCTAATGCTGCTATAACTGATTGTTATAAATGAACCTGAATAATCAAGCTTAACTAAAGAATATCAAGCTGTTAAAAGTTCTAAAAAAGAATGTATTATATTTAACTGCATGTGTATATAGATAAGACTTTAAAATACCATAAATAACTTTCAGGTAAAAAACTGCAGAATTAAAATAACTCCCCATTTTTTTAAAAAAGGGAGAAAATTTACAAAAAAATTCTGTTCAATATCAAGCTTTCCATCTCTATTTACTCCTTACTGCCAATCCCGAATGCTGGAAATTTTCTCCCCCTGAATAACTGTATCCCTGCATCACATTTGTGTGTGCATGCATGCACGTCTACTAGAACCCACATTCTAGAAAACAAAGAGGACCAAAACAACAATAGAACTATCAACTGCTTGTAAAATAGCCACCCTATCTTAAAAATCGGATTGATCTGTATAAATTCATGTATACAAACTGGTTTCCACAGAGGAAGACCCAAATACACCCAATGCACCTTTTGTCTTCTAAACAGAAAGTGCCAAAAGAAAGTAAGAGAAATGGAAGGGGTAGCTACATACATTTAGCAGGCAAGACACCCCTCCAAATGGCTGAACATCAAAGGTTTTCATTTTTAGTTGATGAGATCTACGCTCATTTTTTACATTATGCTCATTCTCTTCAGCAATATTTTCTGTTCACTGCCTCCCCACAACCATCACAACATGCATGTCCAACTCACAAATGATTTTGGAGGATATTGGGTTAACAGGATAAGTGTCTTTTTAAGAATTAGTTTTTTTATAAATTGTTTGCCTTTGAAATAACAAAATTCATTATTTTTCACATTTTTGAACTGCTCATCTCCCTCAGAGATTTAATATTTGGTAAAATATCTTTTAGAAATATGGCTTTATTTTGCAAAATCATCAATTAGTCAACAAAAATAGCTTTGAGTACAATTGCAATAAAAAAAAGACTTTTCTAAAATGTAACTGCAAGCACACAACTGTTCAGGAAAGGATACAGTTCTGCGAAGGTTAAATTGCTGTGTGTTAAAACATCCCATCAGTGTTTATACAGTAAAGCACTGCTTTCTTGACAGCAGCATTTTATATATTAGACTGGATTTTCAGCAAAGGCTATGGAAATACATCATTGGCTGCTTCATATCATTTGGGAACACTATTTCTAAAAAAGACAAGTGTCTCAAGGTAAAATATGACCTGATTTTAAAAAGAAAAAGCAATATGGCTGCTTTGGTCCTGCATACCATTCTTGAACAAGAACCAGCTAACTCCTATCTCCTGTGAATTTCCTTCTCTGTCACTGGTACCATTACTTCTTCCTTTTCCTTCTTCCATCTCTGATCCAAATCATACTGCTCCTCAGACAGCTAGAGTAACAGATGGAGGGGATAAGGAGCAGAAATGGGGGCTGACATTGATTCCTTATGGGACCCAGTTCTTGCTGCTGGTGCTGCTGTTGATAACATTGACCAAAGCAAACTCCATCAGAGAAATTTTTAGAGACTCCTTCACATTATCACAGATTCTGTTTTTTACTACAAAGGTATGTCAACCTTCTTTTCTTTTGCTGTGTACACCTTCCCTTTACTTCCTGGAAAAGGGTACTTAGCCCCTCATTGTAAGTGCTTGATGTTAATGACATCATATGCATCTTATCATTGTGCAAATTACATCAACTGTGTTATTGATGATGTTTGCTGATAAGGATATGATACACATGACCTCACTCGCCCCTCCTTGTCCTTCCTTAATGGACACCCATGTTCTCCAAAACAATTGCTGCAGACCTGCAAAAATTTTAGGAAAGTATCTTGGAAGAATTATGTCAAAGTGATGCAGTGTGATATGATAAAATAAATGACAACAATGGAAACAGTATGAAGTATCTGAAGGCCAGTAGGAAGTAACTGGTTACTACAAGTACCTATTGAACCCTTGGTTCCTGAAGACAGATGCAAGCTGCAAATAAAGCAAGGACTGGTTGTTAAAAGAGGAGGGAAGGGGTTACAGTCCCACTGACAGGCAGAAACATTTGGCTAAAGCAGTGACAGAGCATAAGAAACTGGAACAATGCCTTCACCAACAAAAAAACTTGTCTTTTTTCTGCAAAAGAATGAAGAAAACAATAGGCATCTTCAGGAAAAAAGGGAACAGTGTCTCTATAGTGTGAATTTCTTACATTTTCAGACTTTAATTTCTTTCTTATTGGTCTTTGAGCTTTACAAGGAAGGTGTGTAGAGTCTTGGAAAGCACATTTCCTTCTTATGTAATGGCTGGCATTTCCTTGCTGTATTCTTTCCCAAATGCCAGTCCCTTGACATGCATCTTTTCCAGATAGCTCCCTTTTTGGTATTTCCCATTCGTTTATTTTTCAGCTAGCTGGAAAAACAGGTATAAAAGAATCTTCCATTCTGCCAGGCAAGCTGTGGCTCCAGAGGTTGAACACAGAGTGTTCCTGAAAATGGAGCTCCTGAGACATCTTTGAATAATTATATAGGTGAGGAGAAAATTGTTTGCAGTGCAAATTTTTCCCTTCTGCCATCATCACCCTCCCTTCCCCACCACTATCCACCAGCAATGGTGGCAATATCTCCCAAGATGCCACTGCAACTGAGACAATAGTTATAGAAGTTTTCACTGGTATGTGTTTGTGTGTATGTGTATCCATTTATGTGAATAAGCAACATAAAAAAGGCAAGAAGTTGGCTCCAAACTCTAGACTGAAGTCCCATTCCCTTCTTACATCTCTTGCATCTAAAAGGGGCACGACTTTTATCATGTAGTCATGGCTGCCATGTTGCCTTTTTTGGAGACCTCGTAATTTTATTATCATAAAAGATTAATATACAGCAGTTGCCAAGTTTGAGAAATACTAATATATAGGAAATTAAAGCTGAAGGAGAAGCAAGTTAAGATTGAATACTTCTTTTTCTTTTTTTTGGTGAAATATTTACATCAGGCTAGTAATGAAATGGCTGCATCTTCATTTGTAACTAAATTTGCAGTTGTAATTAAAAGATAAGCTTCGCATTTCAGCTGACCAAAGACCATTTGTTAAATCTCAATATATTTTGCAAAATGAGAAATCTCTACAGTTTGGAAAGCAAACTGTTCTGAAGTCAGTGAGTTGTACATACTAAATAAATAAGGCACTGTGGTGGGAACTGCTGCCCTGATGAGATTTGTAGTCCAACATAACTGGATGTCTCCAGACTGAGGAAGGCTGTCCTAGAAAATAAAATAGCAGTACAGTCCACTGTTTCAATTTTCTTTTGGAAATGTACAGGATGGACATCTTGATATGATCAATATTCTAGATCCAATAAAACTACTTAGAATTTGTTGGAATTTCTTTAATATACTAAACCAGCCATCAAGCCTGTTCATGCCCAAAATTACTCATGATTAATAAACTTCTTCCAAGCAGTAGACAATATTTCAGTAGGCAACAGAACAGATGACTTAATAGATATTGTCTGAGTTTGAAAAACTGAAGCAAGTTTGGACTTGGCTAG
The DNA here is from genome assembly GCA_032468055.1 of Acrochordus granulatus. NCBI lineage: Eukaryota > Metazoa > Chordata > Lepidosauria > Squamata > Acrochordidae > Acrochordus > Acrochordus granulatus. Next base: position 20,630 of record JANHZU010010648.1, on the reverse strand, counting down.
CAGACCACCATGAAAAACTCTCATCTGAAGACTGAAAAGGTGAAAAAACTACATCAATCCACTTCTGCATTGTGGCCAACAAATGTGAGTGTGTACTTTTGGTAAGTTGGGATGAGCTCTGTATTGTCTCTCAGAAAGCCTTCCAATATGGAAATAAAAGCACAATGAAAGATAGGCTTTCATTAAAAAAGAGCCCATAAAGAGGCAAAATATATGCTTCTGGGCCAATGTAATAGACTGGCTACATTGACAGTAAGGAAAAAAGATTGGCAAACTCATCCTCCACATACATACCTGACTCAGTCCTATTTAGCCCAGCTGTAGTTACTGCTAAATGCATAACCCAGGATTAATCTTTAAAACACACCCTGCAACAAAGGGAGCCTGAAGAAGAAATAAACTGTATTTTAACATAACTCCTTAAAATAATGATTCCATGCATTTATTTAATGTGCAAAATGTGTATTTTGTCCCTTCCCTTAACTTGTCTGGGTGGTCTACAAAAATACAATAAAAAGAATAATAAAATATAATTAAAGCAAGAAGTAGAAGTACTAAGTACATAATTGTGAAATCTAAAATATTAAAAGTCCTGACTGAATAAGTCTGTTTTTCACCATCTCCTAAGTAGAAAGTGACACGTTTCCCTGCCATTTGCTTCCTATTGTGATGTGGGTCCCGCCACACCCGAAGCCACAAATACTTCAATGGGTGCTTTTTTGTGTGTGCTTGGTAGACTTCTATGTGACATTTGTCCCCTGTGCCTTTGCTCTCTGGGCTTAAAGCAATATTTTAATCCCATTGCACATCTATGTTTTAAGGTGGGTCCAGTAGAAGGAATTATGACTATTCAGCCTGCCTTTCAAGATAGCTATTGCAATTTCCCTAGAGGATTAAAAAAGAAATTCCATGCTTCTGATAGACTATTGTGATATTGGAAATGTTAATTTGTGGATTTTTCCTTACAATCTTTTTTGAGCTACCAGATCACTTTATGTTTTCTATTATCAAAAACTGAACATGTGCTTCTGATCTGTATGTCCATTTAGGATACACTGGGAGAATTATAAATATCTCCACTGTCCTACCCTCCCTAATCTCACTTTTCAAAGCAGGCAAGCTTACAGACAGATTGCATTTCAAACTGAAGAAGTCCTTTTAAAAGAATCAGTGAAATATAAACCTTTTTCCTTTGGTTATTTGCTCCTGCAGAAAAAGGGAAAGGAGCTGGGGAGGGACCAGGAAACAACACACAAATGTCGTGTGGGTGTGGGTATTGGTTGACAACTATTTACAGCTTTATTCACAACTCCTCCACAAATTTTCATAAATGGCAATAAAGACTTGTAACCATCTTAGCTTCCATGTATGGCAATCTGCTGGATTTAGTCTTGCTTCTTAGTCTTTCTTCAACCTCATATCCTTAGGATCTGTTGGACTCTAATTCTCACTATCCCATAGTCCACAGAGATTTTTGGGAGCTATAATATGGAAGATAACCATCAGGGAAGAGGGATTTATTGCAACAGTTTTACTGGAGGTAAACAACTTGCCTGGAAGCAAATGGAGAACCAAAAACTAGTTAGACGCTTCTAGGACATGGGTGGAATTTAGCTTGAAAGTGAATTTCTAGCTACATGCAATTCCTCAAGAAAATTCATCAGGGATTTCCTTTCTCCATTGCATCTAACCAACTGTTCTTTCCTTTTGCTCTGGTCCCTGCATCTCATTCGCTATCCCAGTCCCAAATCACACTGTAAAAAGTCAAGGAATTAATGAATTAATATTTGTAGTACATATAACTATCACCACAAAGAGACAATACATGATGTCTTCTCTTCATGAGCCATATTCCCTTTCACCAACCCCAGATGGAGTGGGGAAAAGCAGAGACGATAACAAGATCTTGGACAGTGATGAGCCTTGCTAGTTTTCTCTGGATTTTCATTGTTTCCACACTGTGGCTGAAAGTGTGTCCCTTCTAAGCAATACGGAACTGATGATAGTTCTTTAAAATACAGGTCTAATGTTCTTTTAGAAATAACCCATGTGAATTTGACACAAATGCTACCTGAAGTTTTTATGTAACAAGGAAACATAGTACCTCCGTATTTGCAAGGGATGCAAGGAAACAGCAACACATCAGGAAGCCCAAAATGTGAATCAGATTTCCTGTGGACAAAATCCAGATTTTCCTGTTGTCATACTAATAAGTCAATTGTTGGTAAACTTGCTACAAACTCTGCATCCAAGCCAAAATGGCCATGGAAAGCACACCCCATCAGGGTCATGTTTGCAGCAGCATTAAAAAGCTGGTAGGAACTAGGAAGATCCCAGTAACTGTATCATTAACAAAATTTGCTAGGTTATGTCCATGGCTAAACCCCAATTTTACTCCCTATCTCCCTTGCTCATAGGCCATGGTTTAAACTTTCTTTTGTATCAGAAAATACCTGGTCATGAAATAAATAAATTAGGGACAGGCTATGACAATAAATTGTTAATCTAGCAGTTCTTTTTTCATTTCAGGAACTGGATTCTGCTAAGAATTGTTAATGAAGAAAGTCTCCTAATAGGACTTTCCTTAAAAGAAGGCTATGTAACCAGTTGGAGAAAACAACAGTTAAAAATATTAAAGAAAAAAAATTTCCAACGAATATGATATTGAATCTCTTTGTCTAAAGAAGCCAGGAATTGCAATTCCATAAATAGTTTACAGATTACCAATAAAGATCTTCTAAAAAAAAGGTTGAGTTTTTTCAACTCTTGAGTAGGAATTTTCTTGGAATATCTTAAAACCAGGTAACCATTTCCTTCTTCTAGGATACTATTTGGCAGCCTGGGAATCCCATATATTTATATAAAAATTCTTTTAGCCCACCTTGCTTGTCTGCCAGGTTTTTTTTTGTTTTGTTTTAATGGGTTTATTTTATTTTAAGTGTTTTTAATGTATTGTTTTATTGTTGTTAGCCGCTGAGAGTCTTTGAATTTCGGCGGCATACAAATTTAATAAATAAATAAATGTAGTCTCCCATCTAAGCATTAACCAGAACCAACCCTGCTTAGTTTCAGAGAGCTGTCTGCTGAGACCTCCTCCCAAAAATCCCAGGTCAAGTTTCAGCTCTACTCCCTTTGGTGATATCAGTGTTTACTCTTCTACAGCCTTGAAGACTTCTCCACAAATAAATTCAAAAAGAAGTAATCAACCAACAAAACTTAAAAGAAAGAAGAAAAGAAAGAAAAATAAAAATTGCCCTCCCTTTTTTAAAAATGCTGCTATACTGTTGTGTTTGCTATAATAGGCCAGGAAGGCGTCTCAGGTTGTTATCAGTAAGAGTGGCTGCCTGCAGTTCAATGAACCAAATCATTTGTGTGTGTGTGTGTGTTTTGAGCTTTTAAATGCAGATTGAGCTCAGCTCAGGTCAGCATCAGAGAAGCAAAACAAGAAAGGAAATGTTCATCTGCTTGAGTGTGTATTTTGTTTAAAAAAACACTTGCCATTAATGTATTAGATTTCAGTTGAAATTCTTCATCTTATTTTGGGGCTGTATTCTACACTGCCCGGAGTTGTAATATTCAAGTTATGCAGCAATATAAATGAAATAAATAAAAATACAGTTTGTTCAAAGGGCGTTAGTAATGCAAGAATAATATTGGCTTGGATGGCTGTCCATGGTGTGTTTTGATAAGATAATCAGCTGGGCTACATTAAACAAAACACAATTCTGTTTAAAAGCATTCAATTTAAAGATTAAAAACTACAAGGAAGGAAGACAATAATTATTCAACAACAATTAATACTTAAATACTGTAGAATCCTAAATACCAAATAAACCTGTTGTATTTTTATTTAAATAAACTAAAATTATAATAATGTTTCTGAATTGGCATGCCTGGCTGAATGGGTGTTTATAAACTCCATGAATGTTCTGCAGAACTGTGTTTTTGGTGATATGTTTCTTTGGTGATGTATAAACAACTGGCCTAAGTTGTAGAACATAACAATGGAACACCAAAATATGTGGCATGTATGTCAGCATTTTCATATTGCCCAACCCTGGACAAATTAAAATTCATTGTAGGGGATGAAAGTCATGTTCCTGTTAGCTCTTGGGATCCGTCCACCTTTCGTGCTACCATCATACCCAAAGAATCAGATTTGTAGAATTAGTTCCTATTAGTTATAAAACGCATTGCTGAAATGAGCTATGTTTGCTTTCTGGTCTTGCCACTGCCCTATCTTCATTAACTTGTGCATCTGACTCGGATTAATATGAAAAAGCAGCATAGCTTTGTGAACTGTGAAATGCAAGCAAGACTGAAAATTAAAATATGCAAATCTAAAACAACATGCAAATCTCCCAGCTTAGAAACACAAAAGGGCAGAGAGGGCTATGCAATGGCTGAGAAACTAGGAAAGGAAGAGAGACTGTTCTATCGCCCCATTATTCTGACAGCAGAGAATCAAGTTTTCTTGAAGAGATTTCTGAATATATATTCCTTTTGCATGCTGTTTGATTTTGATAATGAATTCAGGAATTCAGTTCTAATATCTTTTACCCTAGTGTTCAGGAGAGATTTATTAGTTTTTAAAACTGTATTATGCCATGACAGTAGTGTGTCATCAAAACTGCCAGTTTTTGCAATAATGGCAGCAGAATGGAATGTTTTTTTCCCAGGTCTTCTCTGTGCTCTTGATCTGTATGAGCACAGCATGGGTGCTTATGTATATGTGTGCATGTGAATGTACTTATTTATATTTGCATGTATCCACCCAAGTCTACCTTACCCATCTCCCTTGTCTTATCTATTTATCTTTCCCCTCTACCCTGTTATGTATTCACAATCATATTGGAAATGCATTTGAGATGGGGGGATTATGAGTACCATAAGGTATAAGTAAAGATATTTGGTTTAGCTTGCAGATAAAAACTGATCAGCACATATTGTGTCCTCTTCCACTGGCCTCTCTTCTATATATGCTTATGAGATCCCTGAAGGAATGTCTGCCACAGCCAATTAAAACAAACAGCATTAATCAGAGGGGCAGATCCAAGCTAAAAGACAATATGGGTGGATGAAGTAGCTCACAGTAGCTCAGGTCATTTCCCCTCCAAGATAAGTGTCTTTTACTGGCTATCATTGACAATTATTTGGGTAGAGGTAGACTTTCCAGAAATAAACAGATTGAAAACATTAATAACTGAGAACAGACTGGTGGAAAGGGCTTGCTTTCTTTTTCTAAAAAGTCCCAACAGAAAACAGAAAACAGGAAGGAAGGAAGGAAGGAAGGAAGGAAGGAAGGAAGGAAGGAAGGAAGGAAGGAAGGAAGGAAGGAAGGAA
>JANHZU010010648.1:0-14961 GCA_032468055.1 Acrochordus granulatus | reverse complement strand
AAGGAAGGAAGGAAGGAAGGAAGGAAGGAAGGAAGGAAGGAAGGAAGGAAGGAAGGAAGGAAGGAAGGAAGGAGCAGAACACTCCTTTTAGTATTTTAAAAATGTAATACAGATTCACAACTTGTGCTATGGGCTGAAAGCATCCTGGTCAATTTGCTCACAAAACCCTGAAACTTTCAGGAGTTTGTTTGCATTATAGCATCCTGACAGAAGAGATGTATCTCTAGTAAGCTTAGTTAAAAGCTGCACAACCAGGCTTTCTCAGTTGCTGCTTTAAAACCCTCCTGGCCTAAATGCAAGGTCACATATACATGGCCATATTTTTTTAGAGTAATTATAACACTGTTGATGTTTTCCCAGTGTTATTAGCTGCTGCCAGAAAAAGGTCAGGCCTGTTTATATGGTCAGGAGTTATTAACAGTAGTAGCTGCAGCACAGGAGAATGTTTCTGCCAAATGAATTCAGGATAAAAGAACATCACTCTTGATAATTTCACATACGTGACCCATGCTACCAGTGTTTTGTATAAACTTTTTGACAGCCTGATTCCACTTCTGGTTTGGCAAACTGGTACCTAACATTTCAGTTGACTTAACGGTAGAAAACTAAAGGAAATTGAAGGAGCTTAAAATACAATGGAGTTCCATTTTCCTTCATGTCTCAAGTTTGTTTTGCGGAGTCACAACACCCTCCAGCAAATGGCAAATTAGCTAGTAGTTAATTCCAGTGTAGTTTCTGTTCAACATTTGCCAGACTCCTTCAGATAAGAAATCTTTCACAAGAGAAGGAACTCATGTCTATTCTCCTAAATCTGAAGGTCACTTTGGTGGCCGTCTTTCAGTATACAGAGCACGGCATGCCATATATAGAGGATCTGTCTGCCTTTAGCAAGGCTTTTGGATACAGTGACTTAATATATGAATCAATCAATTTTCTCTAGGTGATTGTGCATGTTTTGATGTGGGAAATATCACTCCAAGAACATTGTGAGCTGGTTTATAGATGATACCAAGGCATGATGTCCTGAAGCAAGCTTTGCTGAATAACCCATAAGTAGCTCATTTATACAATAATACTACCTTGATTTTATAATAACATTATTATTATTGTTTAATTGCATTTGAAGTTATTACTGTATGTGTTTTAATTGTGTTACTTTTTATGCAGAATGCTTTCTGGAAACAAATTTTTAAAGGGCAATTTATCATCTAAATTTAGCACAAATCTATCTAGATTTGCTCAAAATAGGAGTCAGTGAGATCTACTTCCAACTGCATTAATAATTTAATAAATAAAACTAACAGCAAAATGTGCCTAATTCCCAAAGATAATTTTTATATAATTAATTTGCTTAAGGCATATTTTTCAATTTTAAGACATGCTAATGAAGAAACAACAAAGAGATAACCATAAAATTATTATGTGCAAATTCTTTTTCAAATGGTAACTATCATATAGAACATACAGAGAAAGCTCAGGCAATAAAATTAAAGTAAGGTAAAGGTTTCACCTGCCAGTCATGTTCAACTCTAGGGAGCAGTGCTCATCTCCATTTCATAGCCAAAGAGCTAGTGTTGTCCAAAGACACTTCCATGGTCTGACAAACCCTGTGATGTATTATAAAGAGAATATTCCATGTGCCCTCTAATGCAACAGAACCATTTAGGTAGCATCTATTCCTGAATATTGCATATGGTAAATTAAAAATCTTAAAAGCTCTGGTGGGCCAAAAGGAGGCAAAATCCTTTTAGATTGGCTACCCCAAAAACAAGACTCATAGCTAGTAATACTTTGTAATCAAATATACATTTGGAGGGCAGCAGGTTAGGGAATGCAACAGTCATAAAATGATCTTTTCTTAAAGCTATGAACTATGAAGGCACCACTGGAATTATGCTACAAATAATATGTGTTTTAACTCATAGTTATTTTGTATGTCTGAAGTCCTGCTGGTGCCAGTATACCTGCAGACACCTTTCAAAATAATCATTCTGTGCCTGAGCAAGTAATTTCCTCTAGTGAAAGTGCACATGAGTTCTCAAGGATGTCCATCAGCTCAAAAAGATTGGAAACCCCAGTGACAGGTAGATGTTTTGATATGTTTTGTAGAATAACAGAGTCCTGTGGCTGCCAATATGCCTGAAGACACCTCTATCATTCTCACCTAGGTCTAAGTCTAGGACTCTATGACTAGTTTATCTGATAGTAGTCTAAAGCTTCAGCTTGTTTGCCTCTATTTTTGTATCTCTAGGCTCAATGGAATTTATTCAGTGGAGGAACCGGTGGGAGAGTGGGCATGGCAGCAGTCTTCTCCCTCAACCCCTGGATGTCCAGTGAGGGCAGCAGTTATCTGCCCAGCTGAGGCCTTCCCAGCTGATGGAGCCAATTGCAGCACATTGCCCCAGCAGAAATACGCGAGTTTGGGGCTGAAGCCATCAGGATAATGATCCCCTCATAGAGCACCTCTCCTTGTGATGGGGTGGAATGGAGGGCATCCACCAATTTAAGCCAGCTGACCTCGCTTTCCAGGTTGAATCCTCCAGGTGGACTGCACGGACCCATCCTTTTACCTCTTAACAGTTTCACACCTTCCTGATCCATGTGACCTGGCATTTAGTCATGCCAGTCTCATGACTGTGGAAGCATTCTTGGACTATGCTGGCACCCTTGGCTGTGAATCAGAGATGAGCACAGCTGCCTAGAGTTGGAAATGACTGGACAGGGAAATCTTTACCTTTTTAAATATGGTAGGGCCTTTTTTGTTGGTAGCAAACTTTTAAACCATGATTTCAGAAACTTAAGCAGGGTTGAATCTAATGAAAGATCATCAGGAAATTTCAGATATTTATTTACATAATTGATGAGGTCACCCTACTTACAAGTTGTGACTCCATAGGTTAATTTGGGCAGTAAAAAAAATCTAAAAAAATAGTATTGGCAACTCTCTTCGATATAGTCCATATGCTATGAAAACATCGTAGCTGGTGACCAGCACCTGAACTGTACCACACATTGTGGCATGCTCATCATGCCCATAGTGCTGCATTCTGAAACTGCTGTAGTTTTCAAATGGTCTTTAGAGGAAGCTCCATATACAAGGCATTGCAATTGTCTACACGCAAGTGGCTGAAGGGCCTCCCAGTTCAGGAACAGGCGGACTTCCATGAAGGCACCATGAGTCTCTCTTGGCTCAAAAGAAGCTTTCCTTTTAAATGTTCTAGGATTTAAGTAAAAATTCTGGCTCTATGAATAAATTAATGCTGACAAGTACAAGGTTATTTTTCTTGCTAATGAAGTCTGAAGTCCTAAACATGACATAAACCAGACAATATAATGCACTGTACCACATCATGACAAATTGTTTTTAAATGGGACAGGTTTCAAAGAAGCATCATGTTCCAGTATGGAGGAATCTGAGCAAAATGGTTCAGAGCAAAATAAGGGTCTGTGCAAATTTTGGGAGCATTTCTGAAATGCATTTATAGTCCGGGTCGTGGTTGGAGAAACATGGCGCATTACTTATATGAAAATAATTGCACTAATCTACACTGTTTGACATTATAGGTATTTTTTTTTCTGCTGCTGGAATAAAAAATGGAAAATGTGTTCTTTTTGTTTGATTGATTCTAAAAATATCTCTTAGACATTCACAGTCAGTATTAAATTAGTAATTTATGTTTGATTTTTTTTTACTTTCCAGATGAAAAATTCATTAGATTAACTGGTATACTTCACAAAGATCTTTTAAGTGATAGTTTTTATTCAAAGAATTAAATACATTGATTTGTCTTCTGGAATCACATACAAGCAGAAAAATCAATGGGGATTGTAGCTATGAATGTAAACTTGCTCCTTTATAACATGTTTTATACTTAGTGCAACCACCATAATTCTTTTGACCTTCTCCTCCATACCTTTGTATAGCGATGACCGTTACATTGTGTTATAAATTCTATACTTGGCTGAGAAGGTGTATTAAGTTTTGCAGTCTCTGTTATTGAAGAATCAACTCTTTAAAATATGAAATAGTATGAATAAAATAAAGTTTATCTTCAAATGTTACTTTAAAATGAAGCATATTTTCAAATGTTAAAGAAAAAGCATAACCTGTTAATATACTATACCATGTGTGGTCATAGGAAAGTTTCTAATATAGACAAGAAAATGAAGAAAAAGTTTATAATTGAATTGCATAATACTCTAAATCAATCTGATTGGTTTTTAACTCAATGGCATATGTAAATCCAACCTTTGTGGTTTGTACAATATAATTTCTGATTCAATATAATGTGTGAATGAAGTTACTATGGTTTATTCATCAAACTATGTTAAAAACCATGGTTTATCATTTGTGAATTTAGCCATTCCAATAAGTTATAAATATGAAAAGTATAGTTTTCGAAACCAAGCACTGAACCTGGCCAAGATCACTTAATAAACAGATTTATGGCTGAGTGGGGATGAACATATATATTTCATTTCATTTACTTTATCATTATAATGCTAAAATTTTGCCATCGCATATGCATCCATCTTCTAACATAAGACTTAAATAACTCCAGTGACAATTTGCTTGGAACATGAAAATCATCAGATATTCTGTGGCATTTTTGTCATAATACAAATACAAATTTTCCTCTTCCTTTTTAGCTAATGGCCTAATGCTTCTGAAAGTTTATTAATGAATTAAATATTATTATCATTGCTATTATTTTGTTTAATATTAGGTCAATAAAGATATAATGCTGTCAAATATGGGATCCATTTAGTATCATTAATAATATCTAGCTAATACACTTAATAAGAACTTACCAATTGGAATAATCCTGTTTTATGCACTTCTTTCGTAGCAGAAATTTTGTATTTAGAGTCTTAAAAGAGTAAAGTCATATTAATAAACATTTCCTTATTTGGATTGGTTTGAATATGAGGTGTAAAGGGCAAGGATAAAAAGGAAAATATTAGATCAGTCAATTTCTTATGTTGTTGAATAGGAAAATACTGTATACCAATTCCCTTACAAGGCAAAGGAATATCAAAGACCATTCTAATTTCCTCTGAAATCAATAGACATGTAGTATTGATTTCTTAATGAAAATTAAAATTGGCCCAAAATCATTAAAAACACTCTGAAAAGCATGGAGATAAGGTGCTCAAAGCTTGATGAACATAAAAACATTCTTGTAAAAAGTGTGCTTTTCTATCCTTATGATCTAAACACCATCCTACTAGTAAGTGCAAAATCAAGTTGGTAAAAACAATGTATTAAATGAAGATATTTTCTCTATAGTCTTCTCTGTTCTTCTTGTATTATATTTAGATCATCCCTCTATAAATATACAGAAAGTACTTTATGCTGTAGCTATGATTCTGATAAAATATCTTAAGAAATTTAATGGTTGGGATTTTAGAGGAATTTAATAAAGAATTTCTAAAGACTCAAGGAGTCTCTTAGGAATTTTAAAGACTAAATGGCAATGTTTATAATAAATACTGATTATTGATCTCAATTATATAAGCATCTGAACATTTAACTGTAAACAGCTAGTCCCTCTGAAGTCAGCACAAATTTGTTCATGGGCCAGATGCAAATATTTATCAAGATCCTGACAAAGAGAAATGTGAACAATAACAACACCAGCAGTAATAATATATTGCTGTTTTGAAAAATCCACCTGCTATTTTATCAATTTTCTAGGAATGCTAGGAATGTTTTTCAGTTGTGTCTTCAAGAGGAAAAGAAACATTAGTTATATTCTCAAGACTGAAGGGCAGGATTTTTCTCTTATCTTGGTTGATAGACGCTAACCAACGCATTTACCAGTGAAACTGCTCCTGGGAAGCAGGTGTCTTTGTGTGTGTATGCGCGCGTGATTTTGCTTTCCTTCCTGCAGGAAAGCAAAATGGAGAAAATAAAGATATTATGCAAGCTTTTATTTGTAGGTATCGATTGGTCTATGACTGTAAATTATTTAATGAATAAAATATTTGTAGATATTCTGAGCAAGATACTTACTCCTTGAAATACAGGAAAGGATTCAGCAGGCATGTATGTAAAACCAATTTTGTCTGCAAGCTTCAAATTTACTTTTAGGGAAATGAGAGGAATTAGCAGCAGGCATTCTCCTCTGAAATTGCCTATCCATGCTATAGCAGAAAACACTTTTGCACCTGCTCTTTTGCCAAGAAAACTGCATAAATATACCCATATTTTATAACATGGGTATAAAAATACCCATAAAAACTGCATAAAAATATCCATCAGATCTTAAGCATCATTGCAGACAAAATCATTTTATAAGGATTGTTGTGGAGAAAACAGGAGGAAGAAAATGTGTTAAATATGTCTGCTGCTGTGAGTTATTTCTAAAAATAATAAAGGTGGGATACAAATTAAATAAATAGTAAACTATATTTTTCCTTCTTGCCTTCCTTTTACATTGCCCTCCTAAACGATATGAGGGCACTAAATAAGATTTTGTTGCACAATTAAACTATTCTTGAAATTTTACTGGAAATTTTACTTCTCACTTTCTGAGAATACTTTATCATGTACGGTATTTGTTAATCACATTTATATAGCTGCCTAATTCACAAACAGTGAAAACGGTGGCTTACTTATGTAGACCACATCGTTTAACATAAGGCAGCACAGGGTAGAGATAATACCCAAAGTCGGTGAGCAATGTGGACTGAAGTAGGTTTTTCTTTTTTTCTATTGGTGTATCAGTGTGCTTTGTTTTGGACAGAAGAGAATAACTATAGCTCAGGGTTGAACTGTGGAGTCCTTGGTGCTTTGTTTCTTTCTTGTGCCGACAGTTTTAATGTTTCCCATCAGAATAATGGGATGTTCTGCTGCCAATGTTTCAGCAATAGTGGTCAGACAAGGATCTGAGTACTATTAAAACGGGATTTGGGGCAGATGCTGGTTGTTTGCTCTTGGTTATAATTTAGAATCACGTTTCACCTTTGCTAACTCTGGCTCAGTCAACAATCATGGTTAAATTAAACATGTGAATTGGAACTTTCTGGAACCAAGATTTAAAAAAATATAGCTCCATATATTAATTTATATTATATGGATATCCTTACAAGAGAAATTTTCATGTTGTGGAATAATGTCTCTTTGGATTTATGCTTCTCATCTGGAGTTTTTATATGTATTTCAATGAATATGTTAAAGAAGGCTTGCTGCCTTCAGTTGTTTATAAAATAATAAAGGCAGGATGCAAATAAATAAATAAACCCATGAATGCATATAATAAAATCTAATATCTAATGAATCAGTTTTATTCTTTGCTACATTTAATATTACTAAAATATTACTTGAGTCACATAAAGAATTAGAAATTGGCTTATTGAGAGTGATCAAAATATTAGTTTTATTACAGATTGGTATTTCATAGTGTGACATATTGTCATAATGCTGTAAATCACTTATTTTTGAGGATTCAAGAGGGATGTATTGAGATTTAGGAGCTACTGGTTTTGAGATTTAGGAGCTACTGGTTTTGTTTCTGGCATTCTGCAGTATTAAATTGCACAGTGAACACAAACTCTGTATTTTCCTTTTTTTATAAAAAAACTAATTTAGTATTTCTTTTATGAATATCTGTAAGAATTGTATATGATTGAATAGATATTTATTATCAATAAGTTTAAAAATCTTTCATCTGATTTTTCAGGACATCTTTTCAGTTGATTAACATTTTCATTCAATTTTTAATCAATGATGTCGCTGCCTTACCCAAGCAATTCAGCATAAAGTAACAACCAATATTTTTGTTGTTGTTCAGTCGCGCAGTCGTGTCCAACTCTTCACGACCCCATGGACTACATTTCGCCAGGCCCCCCTGTCTTGCACTGCAATATTTTACCAAATGTAAAGTCTTAAGGCAAGTTATTCCTAAGTGTACCAGCATCAAGGTAGCATTTATTCTGGCTCCTGTTCTTTTTTTGGCATGCCAAAAAGTTTTCAACTACCAGTTTGGTACACAAACTTTTATGTACAATATACTTATTTTGGCAGTATGATAATTTTTTTCTCTACTAAATAGGTTACAGTAATGATTGACAGTTACTTCCATGAATTTAGGTACCCACTGTGTAATCACAAGGAGACTGCACAAATTGACTATGTGGACAAAGGATAAAAATATTTTGAATATGAGATTGGAATACAAATAGTAGGCACACCATTGTGATATGCCTCAAATTGTGATATGCCTGCATTGGGATATGCCTTAAATCTGTTACCCATTGCTTTGAGCGAACTGAAGCAGACCAAAGCCATAGAAGCAGAAGCAGAATCAGTGATGAGGCCACTTTATTTCTTGTCCTGATCATCTGCTAACTCAAGATGAGTGATGGGCACCTCAGCTGAGCAATGGAAACAGCCTGTATCTGAAACTGTATGCCTCCTTTCTCTGAACAAATCTCATTTCACCCACCATTTCATTTGAATGAAACCACAACTGTTCTTACTAGGTATAATCTTAGAAAAAGATCAACAAGAAACATAATTTCATGTAACAAATGCTGAAGTGGAATACATTTTTCCCAATAGTGGAAGATAGACACAGTCCTGACAATATCACACTGAAAACTTGGAGAATATCTAGCAATGGCAAAACTAACACTATATATACACAATAGAAGTTTAAACAAATTTGAGCAACAATGGTTCTCATACATCATGCACTGTCTGGATTCTAAGGGGGCCTAGATATCTACAAACAGTAAATTAGCAGATGTTTGAAAAGGCAGATTTATTTTATTTATTCCTCACATTAATATGCCGCCAATCTCAGAAGACACTTGGTGGCTTACAATTCAAATTTAATCATTATATGTTTAAACCCCAACCCACCTCAGCTGACCAGCAATATTCACTGCTACAAACCCAGTTTTTTTTGGTCAAATGACCATTGGCTATGAACTGAAGATGAGCACTGCCTGCTGGAGTTGGCCATGACTGAAAGGGGAAACTCTTACTTTTTTTTAGCTTTACTGCAGGTTTTTTCTAATGTGATACTTAACTCTGGATGAAAAAGCCAAATTTTGTTTTGTAATATTGGCATCCTAAATTATAATTTTTTTCATTGATTTTTTAGAAAAAGAAGTTGAGCCGGGTCAATTAGAGCTTGCCCACTCTTAGGATGGGGACTTCGGAAAGGTAACCCAAGGGATCTAATTCTGAGTTGGCCTCCAGTCCTTCATAAAACATGCCCTAAACGCCCCAAATCCGTAACAGGGAGAGGAGAGGGCGAAAGCGCGTGTCAAGTAAAGCGCGTTTTCGGAACCACCGCGAGGCAGCCCGGCAGCTTCGGTGGCCTTGCAGTCCCGCCGCCGAGTCGCCTTGACCAGGAGCCGCAAGGCCTGGGCCCTCCGAGCTGGCGGCGGGTCTTCAGTCGAGTCCGGGAGCCCTTCGGTTCTTCCCCTCGTTGCTCTCCACGAGCAGCGCACGGCGGGGACCCCCGGGGCGCGCTTTCCCTTCCTCCGTGCGCTCGGCATCGAGCAGATCCTTGGAAGGGGAATTAAAAGCTGCTTAGAGGGTCTCCCATGGTCGCCCCCTGCGGAGCACAAACGAAGGGGAAGGTTCGGCTGGGCAGGCTTCGGAGGGGATCGGTCGGCGGCGATCTTGATATCAATCCCAACGGGATTGGAGTAAACCTTCTGATTTACATTCCTTTCCGTTTGTAATAACGCCATAAACATTCAGGCGTTAAAGTCCTTAAAAAGTTTAGTTTAATGAAAGATTTTCTGTAGTGGAGTAAAAATAAAGCCTGCTCAAATCGTGCTGAAAGGCTGGTAATGATACAGACACATCCTTGTTACCTTAGTAATATTGCAATAGAGAAGAAGTGTTTGGTAATGTATTTATTTATTTATCCAATCTCTAAGGCCACCCATGTCAACAAATGACTCTGGATGGCAAACAGTGAAAATAAAATAAAAACAATTATAAACTCTGCAGTTAAAATGCAGAGCAGCTGAGCAACATCAATCAAAATTTCCTTCCTTCCTTCCTAGTATGCTTATCTATGTAGCTGTGGGATATACTCTGAATACTGTCCAGATTTGACAGACTGAACTTTCTGAGATCACCCAAAATCAATGAGGTGTTGCTAATAGCATAATTTTAAATTTTAATTAAAACTGTGATGGTACATTTTTCTTTTGCTCAGAATTGTTCCTTAAGACAGGACAAGAAAAAGTGGGTTTAAAGGAAGCAAGTGGGAAAAAAATCCGAATAATAAGACCTCTTGAACAAACTACCAAGGGAGATGATGGACTTTCCTTCACTGGAGGGGTTTAAACAGGTGTTGAAGGGCCTCCTTTTCTGGATAGTGATAGTAGACACCTGCTCTGGCAAGGAGTTTGAATAGATAATTCCTAAGGTCCAATGTTTACATTTAATAATTATATGTTTCTACAATTCCCAAGGTTCCCAATCACAGACTTTTTCCAAACTTGGAATAACTCTGTGTGCATGTATCTTCTGTTAGATGCTTATTATAGTTCATGGAAGCAACACCCTATCTTCTTTTTGGGGTACTATTAAGATTCAGATCAGCTCTTTTAAGTCTGCATATGCAGTACAACCTGGGTGCTTCCATATGTTGCTGAATATGATGTTGCTGAATCTGAATATATCCAGATATTAAAACAGCTGCTATCTATAGCCGTTTTGCCTCAAAGCTAAGAGCACTATTATGCTCAAGATATATTATCAGCATCTTAGTTAGACAATCTAATCTTGGAAGAGAGTTCAATTCTCAATTACTATTTCTTCCCTTACCCAGATGTTGAGTCAGACCAATGAATGCCTAATACTTCTCAACTATAAAGCTTCTAATTTATTTACAACAATATTCAGTTAGATCAAGGACTACATCTGAGATATTTAAAGCACCTGTATGCCCTGTTGTTAACACAACTTGTTAGAAAATAACCCCTATCTCCCTGGAGGTATATTCATCTGCAAGCAATGTCCTTTGCTTGGCAGCTGTAATACTTAGATTTAGAGATTACAAAGTGGTTTCCCTTAAAGCTCTGTTGACAATATTCTGGGATGATGAACATAAAGTGGAAAATAACCAGATGGGCAGGAAAAGTGTAATCTATTTTTCGGCCTATGTTCAGTTTTTAGTTTATTTAGTAATGACTAGATCCATCTGGAAGCAATGGAATGAATTACAGTAGAGAACTTCAATATGAGGTCTTTGCACCAGTTCAGAATCAGTGCCAGATGTTTGATTGGACAACGTTAGCTGTTTTGGGGGACTTATTTCTGGCTCATTGAAACCCATGCAGTTCTAATGAGATGTAATTCAATTGGCAAGGAAGTACAATGCTGCATTCAGGAAAATGAGTTTGTCACCACTCTGCCTGCTATACCCAGATCCCTGATTTATGATTTCCTACAGAATGTATAACTGATTACATTACATTGATTACATGCCAAATCAATGCATATTTTATAAATTTGATGTAGGACAAACAATACACAGCTAATAAAGTATATGTTTCAATTCTTTATCCATGCATTTTACAATTAAAGATTAAGTCTGTGTACTGTGATTTGTAAACTCTAAACTGTGCTTTTCAAAACTTGGCAATTTTAATATGAATGGACTTCAACAGGTTGGCTAGGGAATTCTAGGAGATGAAGTCCACACATCTTAAAATTGCTAACTTTGAAAAACACGGCTCTAAACCAAATAAGGTTAGCACGCAGCAGAAAGCTTCTGGTCTTTTTTTGGATTACTACTCTGGAGGATGGGTGGGTTTAAGAAGGAAAAGTCAGCAGCATTCTGATCTGCCTGACTACCTCTTCCACAGCAATAAAGAACTGGGGGGAAAATTAGATTTTTTCCCCCTCTTTGGTTCTTGGCTGGGTCTTCTCCTTCCTTCCTTCCTTCCTTCCTTCCTTCCTTCCTTCCTTCCTTCCTTCCTTCCTTCCTTCCTTCCTTTTTTCTCCATCACAATCTTGTTCTGTTCAGTTTTAGGAGCAGTATCCTGCTGATTATTACACATAGGTTTTGTACAATTCCCGTGATAAGTGAGTCTTGCCAAGTGGCTGGAATAATAGGCTTAGTAATTCCTGTTTAAATTTATAAGTTAAGTTTTTAAAAATAAAATGGCAAAACATCTAACTAGGCAGCTGGTAGCCAGAGTTCTTCTCTAGGTATCCCAGGAGGTCTGGTCTAGACAAAATGTTCATCTTGCTTTTTACATCCTATGTGAGAACTGTTTCATTTCTATGTGTGAAGATCTTTTAAGTTATTGTGGATAATGCCACTCCATACAGTACTTAGCCAGCTAAAAAGTCGTGGCCCAGGAAATGTTTCTTAATCATGCTGTTATAAATTGCAAGGATTATTATTCCATAGTTTAAAAAAATCCCCTCAGCACAATGAAAACAAGAGAGAAAACATTTTCTAAAAAATATTTTTATTCAAGGTGGCAACCTCATGTAAATATGTAGTCTTCTGTCAGCAGTGGAAGTGAGACTCCAATCTTGTTTCTGTTATTTCCATGTTTTAATAATTATTTTTACTGAAGTTTAAAATTACAGAAATAGAAAATTATACACGTCAGGTGGCTGGACTAGGAGAACTCCAAGTTTCCTACAATTCTGTAACATTATAAATTAAAGAAGATATACAAATAAAAAATGGAAAATGCAAAAAGGGGGGGAAAGAAAGGGAGGGGAGAGGAATTGGTGAAAATATATAAAAAAAGAAAAGAACCCCCCCAAAAATAGAAATAATTTCTCCTTTCATCATGATAAATATAAACATTTCAATAATACCTGTAATATTTCAGGCTTTCATCCCATATCTCATCTTTTATCTATTAGAAAATAATAAAAACTTAATTTTTGAATCTTCAACAGAAGTCCATTAAGAGCTATCAGAAATTATACTTGCTATATATGTAACAAGTAAATCAATTTCATAATTCTTTCCTGTACTTTATACAACACCTTGTCATTTTCTATAAAACTCTACTATCCCATGTCTTATATCTATGAACAAATGTTTAAAATCCCAACATTTAAACTTAACCAGAAAAAATATATTAAAAGCTACTAAAAGTAACAAATTAAAAATATTAATCTTTTCATTGCTTTCTCTGAAGCATTAATAGAGGAAGATATCAGTATTTCCCAAGGGTTTCATCTTCCTATCAAATGTCCAAGAGTCACCTCCTAAAATTGCATCTCTATAACTATGTTGGGATTCTATGATTCTAATTTGGCTAGATTTACCCTCCATGAATGGACTGCTGGCCACAGCCAGCTGCTAAGGAGGTCTCTTAATGGGCAAGAGACTGGTGAGGCCACACATGTGGCATGCTACATCCAGTTCCAATCACCACAATACAAAAATGATGCTGAGGCCCTAGAAAGAATGCGAGAAGAATAACAAAAATGATAAGGGGTCTGGAGGCTAAATCCTATGAGGAACAGCTAAAGGAGCTAGCCATTATGAGGGGAGACATAACAGCAATCTTCCAATATTTGAAGGGTTGCCACAGGGAAAGAGTGTCAATTTATTCTCCATAGCATCTGAAGTAGGACAAGAAACAATGGATGGAAACTCATCAGAAGGATATCTAACTATATCTAAAACAAAGAGGAATTTTCTGGTAGAGAGAATTATTAAGCAGTGCAACAGCTTGCCTCCCAGAATTGTAAGTGCTCCAAAGTCCCTTCCAACCCTATGAAAATTATCTTGAAAAACAGGAAGAAGAGTCACAACCAAAACAACTATCAGATAAAAGAGAGCACAAAGCAGAAATGTGAGAAAACAGACTTCTACAAGAGAACCCTAATTCTTTTTAGATAAAGGCAGAGATGGAGACTCTTACAGACTTGCAAAATTCTGTTACTGTAGCCTCATCACAAAGTAATTCATAACTTTGTCTTCCAAGTTTTGTCTACCTAAAAGAGCTGACAATAATGAACTCAGCCAATTGCAGTTTATTCAACAAACTGTGGTTAAGTAAATCATAGTGAGAGACACCATGATACCATTAGGTAAGGATCTTCAGTGACATCTGCATTTGCTGCTCCTCTCTCTAATCTGCTGAGTGGAAATATGTATCTCTTACTTTCAGGACACTTCTATAATGTCTGCAGGGAACCTTGTGTCCAGAGACAGTACTGCACAATGGTACTGATCCATTGGTGGCCAGCAAGAAATAGAAGCAACTTTTCCACTATACAGACTCAGAAGAGCAGAATGAATCAGAAGCAACCAATTGCTTCAAAGGGTGAGGATGGGGGAAAAAATGGTGGCTTGAAGAAGGGAGACTGCTCACTCACTCGCTTCTCAACCTTCAGCATTATGCGGGCAGAAACAGCAGGCACTACAAGCTGCCTTTTGAGAGAGACCTTAGTTGTTTGATTCCTATGATCAAGCATCAGGGAAGGAGAATATAGGAATGGGACACTTTGGAGCAGCACCTTGCAATGAACAAAATGGTTGAAAAAGTCCCCAAGGTAAGTGGAATCAGGCAGGCATTTCTGAGACTATGGTTGAGAACCTCCCAGGATCTCCACACAGAGATTGCACTTTTTGGGAGTCAAATCCTAGGATCTATATTTGGATAAATTTACTCGTTCAAACCATTGTCACACTTGGGAAAATTGTCATCCATCTCCTGATTAAGACCTTACTGTTTACAGAAATAGGATTCCTTAAAGTAGGGGAGGAAAAATTGCTTGTCCTTGATATTTACACATCACAACTGAGCTGTGAGAGGGCGAGAAACTGAGACATAGACAATGAGATAAGGTAGACCACTCTAAAGTCAGGCATGCTTTTAATTTGAGGAAGCAGTTTTTGTTTAGACTATGACAGCAATTTTCCCCTGGACAACAAGCTGCAAATGATAAATGCAAATGTTTTGTTTCTCATCATGACAGAAAACTCCCTTTATTAGACTCTA
>JANHZU010010642.1:0-13840 GCA_032468055.1 Acrochordus granulatus | reverse complement strand
AACCCTCCCCCCTTACTCTTTCCCAGTTCAGTGGTGTTGGTTGGGCCCAGAAGAATTAGGAAAGCAAACATTTAAAAAGAGTAATGAAGTTCTGTGAATATCTTTTGTGAGGTTCACAAAATCCAGAAAGCAGCATTGCTTCACATTTTTAGTGCTGGCAAGCTTAAACTTTCAAGCTTTTAAATTCATTCTTTTTAGAATAAACTCTTCAATTCACTGAAAAGGGGAAGTGCCTCTTTGTCACAAACAATTAATCATAAGTGGCTTAGCTTCCAACTTCCTAGTTTATCTAGAAATTTTATCTAATTTACCCAATTTATCTAGAAATTTTGTCAAGAACAGAATATATTATTATAGTATATGCCAGGTGTCAGTCTCTGTTAATATGACTTTCTATAGGATGTATACTCTTTTTCTGTAGACAGCATATTCTCTTCTTTGTGCTTATGTCACTTGTGTTCAACATGACATGAGTAGTTATCTGTTTCTAAAGTTAGCTGAATTAAATCTTTTCAGATACAAATTGTCAACAATTTTGCATGCACATCACAGATGTTCAAGCAGGCTTTCATTCATCAGAGAATATAAAAGGGCTGAAGTTTATTTAAGGAAACAGCACCCCCTCCTTTAAACCTAACCCTCTTACTAAACATTGAATAGTTTAGTTTTTAAAAGTGAGACTACTATAAAATCAAATGGACAGTTCCTTGTTTACTTTTCCAGTAGTGATTTTGCCACTATTGGAATATATTTGATACATTATCTCAGAAAAACTTTTGTCAAGTCAACTTTGTGAGCTTTCAATGAAGTAAACTAATTTAGTTTCCCTGTTCTCATGTAATCAAATTTTTCAGCCATATCTAAAAGTTAGTTAGATGCTCCACCATTCTCTCTAAGGCTTCATGTTCAACCTTTTTACATTCCATTACTCTCTCTTCCTTTTCCCCTCTCTACAGCATTCTCTTATAAACAGCATTTATCACACAGAGGAAGCAGGATGGAACAGCTACATCTTCTAATTGGGCATTAGAATGGTAATGAGATAAAAATGGCATCCTGTAAGGTCAAACTGCAGTAGGTATGCAAGATCAGAGCAGATGTTGCAGGATCTGAAATGAGCAAGACAAAAGACGTTCAAAACTTTGGATGGAGCACAATTTGCTCTCTGTTCAGTACAGTGCAAACACTTCACAACTGCGTATGCCAAGTATCTGGAGAAAGAAATGATTGCACTTTGGTCCTTTCCATGTCCTTTCCTGAGACTGAATTGGTTCCCAAGCTGCTTTTCTGCCTTGCATTCTTTCCTAGCCCTCTCTATTCTGGTTTATAATTCTGACCATATTTTCTATCTGAAATAATTAAATAATAAAAATGTCAGTGATTGTACTGAGTAATATTCTAGCAAAGGCAGTAAAATTATTGTCCTTTTCTGCTTCAGTTGGAACTGGATAAACCACTAGTTACCACATATTAGAAAATGACCATTTTATTGCCTTTAACTAATGATAGTAAGAAATAGGATAGTAATTTGAATAAGAGGGATGATTAAAATTCTCCAGTTTTATCAGCAGAAGTCATACACTATATTTTGGTATCATCCATTAATATATCCTGCCTTAACCACATCCCTACCGTATAATTCTTCTGGTCTGTTGGGCATTTATTTAATTTCAATTGTTTCCTAATATCAGATACATATACGCAACTATCTTTTCCTCTGTAGGTGCAGTATTTATCAAATAATAAAGTAACAATCTTTGCATACTTTAGAAATTTTATAGCAACTACATGCAGAGTTTACTCTTCTCACAGCAATTTGTTTTGAACTGCACTTTGACAACTAATATTAGGATAGTTGGGTCTATTGAAAACAAATTTGATAAACTTGACAGCTTGCCATTGTCTGAAAGTTTAAAAATTAATAAAACTGGAAGTGGGATAATTTATAATGTCAAAATTACATAATGACACTAGAATTGCAAGGTTAAAGCATTTAATATAAAGTGTTTTTTGACACTGGGTTGACTCCTGTGACTTCACTGATATAATTTCATGATCCAGTCTCCTTCTAGCATATGTTTTAAATATTCAGTCTAGTCTGTATCACAAGTATTTCTTGATTCAACCATTAACTATAACACCTATGCAATCTCTGTGACCTCTGCACTCAGACTTCATAATTAGGAATCTTTATGATTTTTTTCTTCCTCATAAATTGCATCCCAATGTAAATCTGATGCAAGGTATACAGTATTTACAATGTAAATGATGACATTCAGAAAGTCATTGAAAACTTAGCTGTTTTCCCAGGACTTGAGGCAGAGTAGTAGTTGAACTCCTGTAGGATTTTATATTATACAGGGTTTCCCTTCTGGTTGTTTATGATTGGTTCTTGCATTTTTAAAAATTTTTAGTTTCTTACTTTTTTAATGGAAACCACCCAGAGTCATTGGAGTTAGATGGACCTTATTATATTAAACAAACCAACAAATATAGTTGAAGTTATGGATAACCTTAAGAGCACACATGGAAGGATGGTTTTTCAGAGTCCTCATATACTATACTTTTATGTGTAACTTTTCCTTCAATCTACCTATTCAAAATACATAGAGAGAGACACAGTACATACTTTCTCTACCCATCCCAATGCACATTGACATAATGCATATACACAAGCACATGCCCATGCCCATGACAGAGTCCAATGAAGGATTCCTAGTTTTCTCTTGCCATATTACTGTTTGAAACTCGAGACCACAGTGGTAATAACTTGGAGCTGACTTCCAAAGGGCCATTATCCTCTAGAATTGATTAGATTTTTAAAAATCTTATTTTAAAATATTTGAACTTGAGAATCCCATTTTCTTGGGCTCATTTATCATTTGTGTACTTGCACATTTAAATCCCAAGAGCAGTTCATTGTGAGCAAGACAGCACTAGGAGGGAAAATCCACATAAAACCACAGTTCAGATTTCATGAAACGACAGTGATTAATTTCCTTACACAAGCAGAAATTAAACTGCAATGCATGAATTATTTCCTCCTCTATATCATGGTTCTTCTAAGAAAAGAACATTTACATTAGCTTTCAAATGCACAAGCAAACATCCTGTAAATAGCATCTGAATTAGCCACATATAACAAAGAGTGCAAAAGAATTTCCACAACAGCTACGCACATTCCACTATTTTAATAATGATAAGCAAAAAAACTTCCCAATATTGATCTAAATTTGCAATTGATTTTTCAGATAATTTTTTTTTGTTTACTTGCTTGGTATTTAAATGAACAATCAAGAAAATGTGGAGAGAGGGGTTGTATATATCCCCAGGGTTCCATTCTAATATAATGGAGCCTGCAAGATAAAGAGATACCTAAAGAAATATTTACTTCAGCTGCACTATGGTGAAAAATACAGGACGGCTTTTATCAAATCAATCAAGGCAAAATATAATAAACAAGCTGTCTGACATGACAAAACCAACCTGGAACACCAGAACTTCAAAACCAGAAAGCTGGCAAAGCTAATAACTGTATTGTTCTCTATTTGCTAAGTTGGCTGCAGTTCAAGGACATATTTAAAAGGTGAGGCCAGCTCTAAGTTGCAGTCAGAGACGGAAACCTCCGATGGAAAGATGGTATTTTTGGTTTGCCCTCTGCTCATAGCAAAGGAGTAACTATGACAGTTTATAAATCACCCACAGCAAGTCAAATCTGAAATGTCATATCACAATGACAGGCCCCAGCTTCCTCAATTTATGAAAAGTATCATGTTCAAATACTTTGAACTTATTTTATAATTCGGGTGTTGGATAATCATCCAACTAAAACTAAACTTATCTCTATACAACTATTTTTTGTATAACTAGGCAAGGGGATGAAAGGGGGCAGTTGAGCTGAAAATTGCACTGAACATTTAGGAAAACAGCTATGTTCTAGTCCACTTATTAGCTAATAAGATGCAAATCAGGGTATTTCATATTGAAATTTTCAGGAATAGAATTTTAGAGCCCTTGGTGCTCTTTGAGCTTGGTTATTTACTTGCAGACATTTTATTACCCAGCTAGGTAATATCATCAGTGCAACTGAGTGTGGAGTGTGCTCTCTGTTAACACATGGTAGCCTGCTCTGTCAGTTTTGGTGGGGATGTGTTTTTTTCTTTGGTCGTTCCTTGATTAGGTTTTCTGCTCAATTATTTGTCTGGTGCTTATTTGGCTGTTGGCTACTAGAGAGGATGTCTTCTGGCCTTTTGGTTTCCTCTTTAGTTTTCATCTCTTTTGAATGGTGTGTAAATACAGCTTATTTCTATGTGCCTATTGAAACTTGTCTGGGTTGAGGGGGGAGGAACAGTCCCCTCTTGGATATATGCCCAGCTGGGATTCATGTATGGCATTAGTAGCACACCCAGGTCAGGATGGAAATTCATGTATAGTCATCTGAGCAACCCTAGTAGCTTTCCAGAATGCTGCCCCACAAATTGTTGGGTATGAAGCTGTGTTGGTAAAGCTGGGCTTTAGGATCAAAAGGGACTTGTTTATATAGCAACCTCCCTATGGAGCTCCTTGAGTCCATGGCTGGGTTGTAGTGGAGCTTCCCAAAGTTACAGTTCTGGGGGCCTTCAACCTGCCATACAGATTCAGAGATAGCTCAGGAGTATCAAATAAGAAAAAGAGGAGGAAGACAAGACTGAGACTGTTTCAAGCTCTTCACGGTCAGAAATTGTACAAATTTCATTTTGCTTGTCATTAGAATGGCAATTGGCATGAGGATGGATTTATTCTTGTTCTGCAAAGAAGTTGTCAAAATCTTTTCCACTGTCTTATGAAATGGTATTTCAAGCTAGCATATATGACCCCTTTTATCAGTCATAGATCACTGAATAAAGGACCTATCAGTTATCTAATAATAATTAGCTAGCAAGATTTTTAAGCAATTTTTATCTGTTTGGGAAGAAACCATAAAGCATCATCTTTCATTTCGAGGAAGACAATATTAGATTTTTGTTTTATTTAACATGACAATTGACAGAAGTTCACATTCATCTGGCGTTGGCAGATATGCATCAAAGAAGGATTGATCTCAATCCTTTTCCTGTTTCATACTCTTACAATCAGTGGAAGATTTATTATGGGCATAGACCAGCATAAACTTATCTTGCCAAACTGCAGTAAATCAACAGCAATGTTGTCACTTGCAGAAAGCATCTATTATTTTACTCAGCAGAACAAAATAATAAAAATTACAGCATTGCAACACATGTGAAATTTTAATAATATAATAAGGATAAAGTGTTCCTCACAATCAGACCAGCCTTGTCTTATAGATCAATTTTAGCTGAAATTACTGGCATCAGTATAGCTAAGAATCAAGGACAGCAGTTTATGATAACATGAACACTTTTAAGAGCTGTTGTTTTCAATGAAAGAGAGGAACAATGTCATGCTTATTTAGCAGAAACTCCAACTGTGTTTTCGTCTCTGCAGGTGGCAACACATGAACAACCTTACTTGGGCTCAGAAACTAAGCATGATCAGACCTAATTATAATTTGGATGGGCAACCACCAGTCAGTAGTCCCAAGACTGCAGATAGATAGGAAGAAAACTGCATGGCTGTGTCCATGCAGTCACTAAAAACAGTCTCAAGGACTCAGTATCTACCTATTGTGGTTAACTGAATTATTGTTATTGTTCACCCTAATTCTTGGCTTGATAATAGAACCAGGTCTTAAGAGACTTCCAGAATTGTAGAAAATGGTAGCCATGCGCATCTCCAGAGGAAGGCTTCAAATGGCAAAAGAATAACTGAATAAAGCTTTGTTGCACGAGCACACATTTTTCAATCAAATGTCATGCTTAGCCTTTGAATAATATGCTGGATGTCACAATCTCAAATAATATGGAGCCAAGACAAAAGGATTTTTTTTAAAAAAATTCTATTTCAATTAAAATCCAATTAGAAAATTAAATTAATGTAATGATTAATTTAGGAATAACTTTCTGAGGAACCGTACAAGTGAAAAAAGCTGACATGTTCCAAGTCATCTTCCAAGCAATCTTGTTACAATACTGTTATTTTCAAATCTGTTTCAATAGGATCTTTCTATTTTCACAGCTTCCACTAAATACAGTATAAGCATTTTCATCAATGGATATTGCAACTCACCTCAGAAAAAATGTTCCAGGAATACAGAATCTATTGGCAAGCTAAGGCTTCAAGGTGATATATACAGTATAGGCAATGGCATCCACAAGCAAATAACAATTTTTGAGCATTCACAGGTTCTTCTTCCTTCTCTTCTCTTCCTCTTCCTTCTCCTCCTCCTCTCATTTTGGAACCAGTTTGGACTTTAATGCACGCATCACCTGCTACATAAAGGAACAAAAACTGAAAAGAATCAGGGGGACAAGGTCACTGCTTCACCTCCTGTTGAGTAACTCAATGCCAGGGAGATTTCTTTGGGGAGAAGTAGCCGATGGCAGTGTACTGAATAAGCTGTATCCTGAAGATGGAAGGGTACAGTAGGGATTGGAAATGAAGAGCTAAGGAACCCTTACGCAAGGAAGCCAGATGGCCCAATCCACCACATTCCAGGTATATGTGCATCTCTTTGCATAAAAAAACCAGGAAAAGATGCAGATGATTCATAACATATGATGGGTTTTTTTAATGCTCTGATGGGTTTCAAGGCACCACTTTCAAGTGCTTTGTTCAATCCCAGTCCTCAGAACTGTTGAGTACAACTTATTTAAAAGTTGTAAGACAAGCAAGGCATCATGTTAGCGGATATGATCTGTATTGCTGAATTAAGGAAACCCGGTTTTGCTCCATGATCAAATAAAGGATCACCGAATTAAGGAGAGTACTGATTTTGCTCCACCTGGATAGTCATCCTTCAGGATGTCTGAAAAGTTATCCTGAACATACAAAGCAGACTTTGGAGAAAAAGAAAAAAGGCAAAGAGATTGAAGAAGAGTTCCATTCATGAAAACAATGTTAAACTTGCGTGGTTATTGATAGATATACACTGTATCTGTACTCAGTTCAGCAAAGACTGATGATTCAGTTGTGATGAATTTGCAACATTTCTCAGTTTCAGACACTGAGTATAATAATGTACATTTCCTGAAAGACAACAAAAGTACAATTAATCAATTTTTTAAAATGCCTTGTCACCTTCATGATTACAGATTGCATATTGATTCTGTGAGATGGCAAAAAATGAATATCTTACTTGTGCCAACTTCTGAGAGGTTTCAGTAAGGATAAAAAATACATTGGTCTAATTCCAAAGCCCAGATAATTTCTATTACCTTAGAAAGCCTTGGTAATGAATCACTGTCGGTGAGGAAAGTTAATGGGATAGATCACAACTGATATGTAACACCTTTTATTTGCATAGTAAACAACAGATAGTCTAAGTTTAATGCATATACTAAAGTATGCAATTTTCCCATACTCCAGATTTATTTATCAAAGATCTCCTAGGAGCTGCCAAAGAAGCTGATTGAGCAAGATAATCTTTACAAGAGATGTTTGAGTTATTTGCTAGACTTCTTATTCCATCGTAATAATCAAGAATATGTGCTTTGCTCTTTTTGTTGTTCATGCAGTCGAGTTGGACTCTTTGGGACCCCGTGGATTGCAGCATGCCAGGCCTCCCTGTCCTCCACTGCCTCCCAGAGTCCACCCAAATCCACACCCATCATACAGACTATGCTATCTAACCATCTCATCCTCTGCATCACAGTCTTTCCCGATGAGTCCTCTCTTCGCATTACGTAACCAAAGTATTTGAGCTTCAGCTTCAGTATCTGTCCTTCCATTGAACAACCAGAGCAATAAATTTCCTGTAAGATTGACTGGTTTGAACTCCTTGCAGTTCAGTCCTTGCAGTCTTCTCTAGCACCACAATTTGAAGGCATCAGTTCTTTGGTGCTCAGCCTTCTTTATGGACCAACTCTCACAGCCATACACTACTGGGGAAACCATAGCTTTGACTATATGGACCTTTGTTGGCAAGGTAATATCTCTGCTTTTTAATTCTGTCTACATTTGCCATAGCTTCTTGGGAGCCCAAGAAGGTAAAATCTTCCATTGATTCCATTTCTTCCCCTTCTATTTGCCAAGAAATGATGGGACCAATTGCCATGATCTTAGTTTTTTTAATGTTGAATTTCAAACCAGTTTTTGAACTCTCCTCTTTCACCTTCATCAAGAGGCTCTTAAGTTCCTCTTCACTTTCTGCCATTAGAGTGGCATCATTTACATATCTGAAGTTGTTGATATTTCTCCCAGCAATCTTAATTCCAGCTTGTAATTCATCCAACCTGGCATTTCACATTATGTACTCTACATATAAATTAAATAAGCAGGGTGACAATATACAGCCTTGTCGTACTCCTTTTCCAATTTTGAACAAATCCATTGTTCCATGTCCAGTTCTAACTGTTGCTTCTTGACTTACTGTTCGTCTAAAATTATAATTGTCTGTCAACTATGAAGAATTTTAGTGGATTAATAATCTGTCTTTTAGCCAATTAATCAATCAAAGACAAATATATTGGCAAATTCCCAAAACCTCAATGAATGTACTTTTTAACTAAGGATTTTATTTCTAATAGTAGCAACACTTTTCTTAGGGCAAAGCCTTTTTCGTGAGTCACAAATTTTGATTCCATGATTTCAGTGCATGACTATTTGGATGAATATTTGGACAATTTGTTTCCAGCAATTTGCATTTTTTTGTGAAAGGAGAGTGGTGAGTTTGCCCCTTTAAGACCATATGATGACTGTGACTCTGCCCACTCCCCGCCCTTCTGTTCTTCTCCATTAAAGTCTTTGGATTGGGACAGAATGAAATGGAAGAGCAATGGGGGTTAAGTCATTTCTACATCTACTGAGTTTTATCCTTCTCCTGATACAACATGTTTGATAAAGGCATCGAGATAAGGCCAAAAGCTTACAATACAAATTAAATTGTATCAAAATTACAAAAATAAAAGTCCAGATGCCAAGAGTTAGAAGCCTCCAGATATATTTTATTCCCTGAATGACTGAGGATTTTACAGCAACTATTTGGATGTGTGCAATAATATTCTTACAGTGGCCAGCACAATCTCTTCCTTCTCTTGTTTTGTCCCCTGGAACTTTAAGGCATCCTGAAGAGCACTGGATCACATCTGGTTTCCAATTACAAATGGAAACACTGAGGGTATCTGTGGAAGGAAGATTTTTGACATGAGAGTAATGAGGCAGAATTTGCAGCCAGGGGAATATAACAGCCATCAGGATAAGGTGCAGCTCAGCAGGTAACTGATGATGAAGAAGGAGCAAGGCTGGACTGCAGCAAACCCACAGTAGAAGAGCTGAAAGAGACCCTGAAGGCCTAAAGTCAGCCAGCAGTTGGCCAGGCTCCTTCCTCCACTCCTCAACCCTCCAGCACAGACTGAAAGTGTTTGCAAGGTTAATGCTTCTACAGTGTTCACAACAGCAGGTAATTAACTTCAGGGAGACAAAATGGTGTTGAAAGAGTTACAGCTCATGCAACAAAGGAGAAAAGAGCTCTTTATAACATTCTTTAGGAATTAGATTACACACATTGGTATAGCATAGTATATATGTTTAGTGATAAGTGGTAAGTTCAGAAATAAGTTTTTTTTTTTTAAAAAGTAAGTTTCTTTTATAATAAAAGCCTCCCTGAAAACACAGGGAACATTACCAAATGGATTCTCTAAGACTGAAGTGCACAACTTGCACTCTCTGGGCCAGGGGTGAACCTTATAAAGCATCAGATATGTCTCCCAATTCCCCACAACAATTAGCTGCCCTTATACCCTTTCCTGCCCCTACCTTCTGGGCAACGTACAAGTAATATATTAAAATATTAAAACACAAAAATAGTATATAACATCTAAAAAGAGCAAGGATTATTAAAACTCAATGTTAAAAATTAATTAAGAGATGGGGAGGCTTCAGGACACTAACCAGCCCCATGACTGTGTGCTTCTCTGCGCACCCTAAACAAGAGCCATGCTTTCACGTCTTTCCAAAAGGCCAGGAGAGAGGGAGCCTGCCTCACATCTGAGGGGAGGGGCAACAGCAAAGAAGGCTCTCTTCCTGGAGAAATCCTGGCCAGTAAAGTCCAATAATATTCCTGAGAGTGTGGGAAATAAAACCTATTTTTTTCCAACAGATCATTGTAATATATCACTCATGAATTATAATTTTTTTCAAGCAGACAATACACAAGACACTAGGATATTCATTTTATCTGATTTGAATTACAATATTGTATTTGGCATAGGATATTGCAAAAAACATTAATTCCTAGTAATATCGTTGCATCTGCTTCCTATATAAAGAAGCAACATTTGGTTGGTTAAATTCTAAGCAAGTTAAAGAATCAGCAAACCTTTATGCACCTGATTTACCCTCCAAAGTAGAGCCAATTTGGTGTCTGGCATTAGGCTAGAAACCTGGAGACCATGAGTTGGAGTCCTTCCTTAGGCACAAAGCCAGTTGTGGGTCAGTCCTTCTCTCTTATCCCTAGGAAACAGGCAAGGACAAGCCACTTCTGAAAAACCTTCCAAGATACTGCAGGGACTATTTTATTGGGCTCCAGGATCACTCCAGCCATTAAATTAAAAGATGCTTGCTCCTAGACAGCATATTAAAAACCAGAGACTTCACCTTGCTGACAAAAGTCCATATAGTCAAAGCTATAGTTTTCCCAGTAGTAATGTATGGCTGTGAGAGTTGGATCATAAGGAAGGCTGTGTGAAGAGAGGACTCATTAGAAAAGAACATGATGTTGGGAAAGATTGAAGGCAAAAGGAGAAGGGGATGGCAGAGGATGAGGTAGGTAGATAGCATCACTGAAGTGATGGATGTGAATTTGAGCAAACTCTGGGAGACAGTGGAGGACAGGGAGGCCTGGTGTACTGCAATGCATGGGGTCATGAGGAATCAGACATAACTTAGCATATGAACAACAGCTAAGTTTAAGCAGTAGCCAGGAGTCAAAAACTGTCAGAGGGCAACCATGCAAGGTAGGAAGAAAGCTGAAGAGAGAGATTAGCTTGGAATTGTAGTGTAAACATAAATGGACAAGGTCTGACCATCATCCCCCCATGTCTTGAGACTTATCTAGTCTTTCCCAGATGTAGCAACCAATCTGAAGAAATTTCTTGTGGAATAGGCATATTGCAATAAAGTAATTAGATTTGAACTCTACACATTTGAGTCTGGTTGTTCAAGCCTGACAAAAACTAATCCAAAGGCACATATACAAAACACTAACTACCTTCTAAAAGATGCAGAACTCTGCTTTCTGTTAATCAAGAACTCAGCAAGCTCTACATTTCCAAAATAGAATTGGTATAGCATCATATTAAATAAAGTTACTGGAAAAATTTAGAAAACAGCAAGACGAAGAAAGTCTTACATGTATATATGGGCAGACATACACAGTGCTGCCAGGACGCACATGGATTAAAAGAGAAGAGCAACTAAGAATCTTCTAATAGGAAAGGTCCAAAGGCCTTTCTGATCTTCCTATAGGGATTGATTTCTCTTCCTATTGGTGGTTAATAAAAACTTTGGGCCAATAGAAATACTCAGAAGTAGCTGAAATCCAATCAAGTCCAGTCCTTTATATGCTTACAGCTAATGGACAGAATCTTGTCATACTAAAGCTATAACCTAAGTTACAATATATATTCTGAGGTACTCTAGAGTATGGCTACCTGAACATCTTCCCCATTCTTCCATCCAGTTTGGAAGTGTGCTATCTCTTAATCCAGGCCACTTCCCAGGCCACTTTACTGCCTCCTCCCTGGGAAAGCTCTGCTGCCAAAACTCCTATCCACTTATTCTCCAGGTGCTAATTCTATCACATGGAGTCAACACAAGGGTTCAGAACAAGCAGACCAAGAAGGTTGAAATATGCTTCCAACATTATAGACTGAATAGGAGTAAAGAGTATTGAATAAAAAAAAATATGTTTGGGTAAGGTTAATAAAAGTAGAGGGTACACATTTAGGAATTTAACTCTTCTCTGGAACATAAGCATAGGGGAGGAATAGCTATAACATTCCTTGTTAAATTGGAAGTAGCAAAAGAAAACGTAAGGTTGGGAAAGGAATAATTCAGCAGAGATGTATTTGATAACTACTTAACATATGCATCTTTTGAATAATTTTAACTGGCAATTTTGGCTGATCTTGAAAAGCTAATCAGAATCAGACTTGATTACTACTTGGAAATTAAATCACAGAACCATAAACTAGATTGAGAAGTTATATTCTGAAAGAATGTACTATATCTTCTTTGCCTTTGTCCGAACAAAGTGTCTTGTATTATAGCTTTGTCTTTTAATGAAGATTTTCTCTTCTCAAGTATGTAAGTTATCCCAGAACCATAACTTAAGCTCAGCACTTAAAAAAAGTCTCACAGAAGCTCTAAAATATTTATCTAAGACATCCCCTATCAAATTCTATGATAACAAAAACATAGTTATTATAAGCATTGGGTGGCCATTTCAAAGATGTTTCTCTTCATATCCTCTAATTCTTTTCACCCTGACTTGAAAAGAGGTCACAATAAGAAACATTGGAGCCCTCTGTTCACCAAGAAATAATAAACTCTGAATCTATGTGCAGTTACCTGTTGATGCCTGCCTTTTTAACTCTAAACCAATTTTCTTTTTGGATTCTCTAATCTACACAAAGGTCAAACCATTTGCCAGAGGCATGAATGACCAGGCTCCCAATTTTATCACTATATTCTAGCTTTTTCCAATCATCTGTGCATGTGTCTATGTGTGTGTGTTACAGAAAGAGGTCAGATAAATGGTAATCTTATAGTCAAGTTGTTCTCAGAACTCTTCACTGAGGAGTTATCTGTTAAAGGAGGTAAAAGGATTAAACAATTCTACTTACCATGCAGCTGCAGGCCATCATACATAGGGAGAACCATTCTTGACCCAGTCACTGTGATTTGCCATTTGCCTCTGGTGTTCATCACCTCTCTTGTCCATGAGGGAGAAGCCGAAAGATGGCTCATAATGTACTATGGAGAGGCAACATCAATCTGTCAATTATTGGTTATAATGGACCTGAGAGTCTTTCACATGAGATCACAGCTGAGTCTGGGGGCGTATGTGGGGGAATATACTTCTTAAGCGACATCTGGATAGAAACAGGGAAGGCTATTTATAATGGGGAAAAGCCTACAAGGCTGCTGTTAAATCTGAACAACAATTATATGTTGGGTGGGAGGAAAGAGAGGTGTGAGGAGATTTAATCTTTCCATTTTTTCTATTTCTTCATAGACAGAAATTCTGAGAAATTGTATATTTCCACCATGATTCCTAGCTGCCTGTACATTTGAGTGAGATCAGTCAATAGTTTAAATAATTTCCAAAGTTTTTTATGGAAAAAAAAGCAGGCAGATCTATTGGTCTCTTCAGAAAAAAAAATCAGATTGGCAGCATCATAGGATTTTTAGCTAGAAACTTAGAAATCTGTATGCTAGCTTTCTAATTGTACCAGTTTCTTCTTTATGGATGTTGTTAGAAGGAGATTAAAGGGTGATGTTAACAAGCAAAATGATGGAAACTAAATCCAAACTAAGACCTCAGCTATATCATATCCCCTTGTATTTTCTCTTCCTCCAATACTTTTGTATTGTTGCTATAATTGAAACCTGCTGAAAAATTTATTGAAACTCAATATTTAGTTCACTGCTACATAATTTTAGCCAATATGTTTAAAATTTTGAGAATATTTTAAAGGAAATTGCATACATACAAACATATCCACTGTGCTATTCCCTTCCA
>JANHZU010010640.1:281545-291622 GCA_032468055.1 Acrochordus granulatus | reverse complement strand
GGAAGGAAGGAAGGAAGGAAGGAAGGAAGGAAGGAAGGAAGGAAGGAAGGAAGGAAGGAAAGATATATTTGTATCAGTTGAGGATATATATCATATACGGTTATGTTAGAAGACACACATACAATATTTAATGGAGGGAGAAAGAAAAACAGTAGTTCAGTACTGTTTACTGAAAGAAAAACAGTAGCTTGCTCCAGCTCCAGATTGCTGGATGTGTGGGCACCATGCCAATCTAGTGAACTGGTGTGAGGTCATTGACAATATAGGATTAGGATGGGAATTGTGGATGATACGTATATGTATGGTGAGCTTAGTCATAAACCATTATGAGCAGGGGAGGGGGGATGTCACTGGAGGGTTGGGGAGGTCATAACATCTCAGTAGTGATAGTATAGGGCAAGATGACAGAAGACGGGGGCAGGCTACTCTTGAAGTCTGTGCCATAAGTATATTGCTCCTGTGGCATGTTCCTCCAGCACCTCAATCTCATTCCCAGGCCCTGGTTGGCAAACCTTCAAGGCCCTGGGCTGTTGGTTGTTGATGAATGCCAGGTCAGTCTGTAATAAGGTGTCCCTCGTCCATAACTTGATTGTGAATGAGAAGGCTGATCTGGCATGTATTTTTTTTTATTATTATAAAAAATATAAAAGGGGGAAGTCCCCCTTTTTGAGATGGGCCCAGCTGGGTTTTGGGTGTGGCATCATCCAAGATCCTAGGGTAGGGGTAGTGTGATGGCAGTGGTCATCCAAGATACTTGGGAGTATCCAGGGGCACTGCCCCACAGATTGCTGGGTGCAAGACCCTATTTATTAATTTGGGCTCTAGAGAGCAGTTTGGACTGCTGCTTTTGCACCAGGCTCTCTCTCCCTGCCTGAGTTTCTTGATGCTGTGGCTGTGTTAGTGATGGAGTTCCCCAGGCTTATGGTTTTAGGAGATTTCAACTTGCCTTCTCTGGGGTGCTGCTTGTAAATGTGGGCCAATTGCCAAGCATCCAATATGTAATCACATGACTATGCATACATGTGTGTCTGTGGCCATCAGAACTTCAAATCCATAAGTAGCCTTGGGGAAGTCCATCATGAAATGTAAGTCAAAAACTATCAATATGTCCATTATGATTATAAGTTGAGGACTACTTGTATTTTTTTTCTCTGCTCTGTTGCTTTTATGTACACAGAAGGGTTACAGTTGAAATAGCCAAAAGATATTACCTTTGGGACTACCCATGCTAATTACCAACAGTATGATTTCCAGTGGCTTGGAAATGTTCTGTGCTTTTTGATTGGTAGCTAGATAACCTAAATTCTTGCTTGTTATTCATGTCTCTTTCTGTCTCCTGTTTTGCTGACCTTTTGTCCCACTTTTGCCAGTTCGCCATTTTTATGTTTGCTGATGTTTAATAAATATCAAGCTTTATTTTTGTTAGCTGAATTGAGTAGTTTGTGTACTTGCTCTCATCTTATCTCTGTGTAGAGACTGACTGGAAATGTGCTGGATGAAGACTAAACCCACTGTATTTTTCCAATAGACTGAACTGTACAAATCCCAATAACTACTAAAAGCCAGCAAGAAGTTACTGAAAAGTTTTGCACAAAAGTTGATTTGTGCAGCCCAGACCAATATCCCTACCTAAATAATACCTGTCTATTTTCTTCCATATAAGGCATGGTGGCATGAGTGGTTGAGACACTTGGATTGACAGCTGGAAGGTTGACAGCCTGAGTTCAAGACCTGGTGCTACTGTGAAACATGGTGAGCTCCTGTTGTTTGCCTCAGCATCTGCCCACCTAGAAGTATGAAATCATGCAAATGCAAGTAGATACATAGATGCCACCTTCAGCAGAAAAGGTAATAGTATCAGTGTGCCTTTGGCATCTAGTTATGCCGGCCACATGAACACAAAGATGTCTTCCAACAAACACTGTCTCTTCAGCTTGCATATGGAGATGAGCACTAAACCCTAGAGTCATTCTCAACTGCCAGGGAAACCTTTACCTTTTTATTTTCTTCCACAGAGCAAACCACAGTTTTAGAGCAATGTAAAATCATTCCAACTGAGATCAGAAAGAAAGAGATGAAGGGGCGGAGATGTTTTTAAAATCTTGAAAGGTATTAAAATCTGATTGCTTCTGTTCTCATATCTTAGCATCCTGTCTAATAGTTCCTAGTCATACAATGGATTGCAGTTATATATTTCAGTGCAAAATCAATGGTTTCCTCTTACTGTATGCTAACATTCACAATCTAAGTATACAGGAAATCTACTTAAACTGTACTATGCTGTGCAGAACTAATAGTATAGGCCAAAGTTAAAAGAAGAATTTAGCTGAAACAAAGTGTAGTCACCCAATTGCTATCATGTCAATTTATACCTCTGGTAATAATAGAAAAAAATGTAATGAATAATGTAATGAATAAGGGGGCATGGTGGCTGAGCGGTTAAGACATGGGCTTGTCAGCCAGAAGGTTGGCAGCTCAAGTTCAAGACTCAAGCGCCACCATGTAACAGGGTAAGCTCCTGTTCTTGCCCCAGTTCCTGCCAACCTAGCAGCTCTAAAGCATGTAAAAATGTAAGTAGATAAACAGGTACCACCTTCAGTGGGAAGGTAACAGCTTTCCATGCACCTTAGTGTAGAGTCATGCCAGCCACATGACCATAGAATCATCTTCGGACAATGCTGGCTCTTCTGCTATGAAAAAGAAATGAGTACCGCTCCCTAGAGTCAGTCACCTTTACCTTTAATGAATATGCACCTAAAGGGGAAACCTTTAACTTTAATGAATATGCACCTGCTGTTTCTACTGACACTGTCAGTCTGCCATATCTCAGTAAGTCAGTCCTTGGGCTGGATTACAGACTCCATACATATATAGAACATCCTTATAATAAAGACAGTATTTGATATACCCAGTTATAATCTTTCAAATGGGCTTATTTGCATTCCTTGAGATCTCCGAGAAGGAAACCACATGCCATTTTCAGAGATCTCCTAGCATGTCAAACAAAACTAGCCCACCCCCCAAGAAATATATTGGCAGAGAGCAAAGGTGAAAAATGTCAGTAATGAGGCATGAAAGCTGGAGTGCATTTATATATCCACTCTAACATATGACTTATGATCAATCTCACATCCTTGTTTTTTCCTTGAGGCAGGTAGTATATATAGCTTTGTCTCCAGTGACAGGGATTCATGCTCTCTAGGGTCACAAATGCTGTCAGCCGCTATAATTTTCTCAGTCTTTTCTAGATTCAGAGACTGTTCTGTTGTAACAACAAAAAGGACAACAAAAAGGCCAAGTATTTCTGTTCCATTTGTCTACATATCCATCATATTTGTATACCGCAAACTCCCGGCCGAAGGTAGCCTGCAGCTTCTCACTCCAGGAATGGAATCCAAGAATTAAAATGTTCTTTCTTAGTAATTTAGTTGGGAAATGGCTATTGTAACATCAAAACAAAAAATGCAGATATCTGAGCCACTAAAGCAATACCTGATAAAAGGATAATCTTAATAATAATTCATTAAACTTGTATGCCAGCAGACTCTCTAATGATTTTTGGGTGGTTCACAACAATAAGACAAAGAAATTACAAAACAACCATTAAAGGATAAAAGTAAAAAACGGCAAGCATGATGAAGCGAGGGGTCATACTCACCCTTGCCAACATCCTGAATGAAGAGCCAAGTCTTCACAATCGTTTAAACAATAATAGAGTGGGGACCATCCAGATCTCAGGGGAAACCTCATTTCAGAGGGCAGGCGTTGCTACAGAGAAGGCACAATTCCAGGATCCTGATATATGACATTGTTTAACTGAAGGAACCCAGAGTGTGATAACCTTGCAGCATCAAATCAGCCAGACAGATAATGTGGGAGACAGTTAGTCCTCAAGTTTCCAGGCCCCATTCTATATAGAGATTTATAGGTAACAGCCAGTATCCTGAATACACCCAAATACAAACCAGCAAGAATCAAGGTATATACCAACCTGGACAAATTTATAAAAATTTACAAAAATCTGAGTATGACTCGCCATTATAATCAATAGAAAATGAAAACATTACAATAGAGAGAAGGTTAAAATTCTTAGTTACATCGAAATGAGCATACAAATGCACTAATAAAATTACAGACCCTCTTGTATGGACTTCTTCTCATGTTTTTCTCAAAAGTAATCTCTTAAGCCCATATATATGGACACGAGATCAAGTCTGTGAACATCTGATCCATAGTAAATGAGTTCAGACAGAAGGGAACACCAGAACCTCTGTAGAATTAATCAAGGAACACCAGCTAAGGGACACGTTTCATTTATTTCTTCGATGGCTTCCTATGGCTTCCTTGTACTGAAACAGCAATGTACAGTACATACAAAAATCCACACATGCTTGACAATGCAACTGGAAAAGCTTATTTTATATATTGTTTTTAGACAAAAGGGACTTCAACATTCAAAGCACCATTCCACAACCATATGACTATGACTCAGTTATGTTAAGATGGCTGTACCAATAATATAGATTATTACAATATGCAGCAATATTGCCCTGAATAACTATCACCAGCTGCACCTCAAGATGGAAACAAAGGCAACATCAAAATTGGATATCTGTCAAGAATACCAGTTTAGGATCATATTTTTAAGAGTATAGGACATTAAAAGAACAAGTCCTTAAGTGGAATTGTGCCTCTGCTTTTGATCTTATTTCAGCTTTCCTTTGTTTTAAAGCCCTGTGATGGTCATAAATGCAAGAATTGGTGGTACAGTTAGTGACATAGCCACACATGGATACTAGACAGCATACGTATTCCTTTGGATCAGGGGTGCCCGACCTTGGCAACTTTAAGATATATGGACTTCAACTCCCAGAATTTCTTAGTCAGCCGTCTTGAAGTTGCCAAGGTTGGACACCCCTTCTTTAGATGCTCAGGTAAGTACTCTCTTAATGTATAGGCACTAATTTTTCACAAGAATTCATTAAACTGCCACATCAATCACCATTCTTGCAAATAATACAGTATTTCATATCGTTATCACTTAGAAAATATCCCTCCAGTTTGTTTTAGTTCTATTTCAAGTGCACCTCTGCTTGCTAGTGTCTTCCCCATTCAGCTGACACAGATAAGCAACAGCGTTGAACTTTTATTATTATTGCTACAGTTCTACATCTTCCTGGGCAATAGAACAGAGAATCATTATAGGTAAAATTTAGATACAGGAAAGAGATTACATTGATTTTGTACTAAGAAAACAGGAAAATAGAAAAGGGAAATGGGTAGGTTGTAGCTTTCTTTCAACTCTGTTTTTGTTTCTATCAGCTTACCATCCCACAGTAGTATTAATTCAATTGAACGCAGTAACCATCATGAAACAAAACTGGATCTTCTAGCTGTTTGCTTTTAAATTGATGCTCTTCTAGTACATTCATTCTCAAGATGATGCAAGCTTCTCCTGAGGTACCTTGATTTTATCAGACACATTTCCCTGACATGTTGCAAACTGAAATTAAACTTCCACATTGCAGAATCAATCCAGTCATTATGCAGAAAACTAGAAAAGCCCCCAATGTAACAGCAGTTAATAAACTGATAATTATTTCACTAATTACACACTTCCTGTTGGGTTTGATTATGTGTTTATTTAAATCAAACACTGCTTGTCCTGAGAAAATACCCACATTTCATACATCAAAAAGTCACTCCTTTCATATTCTCTGTGTCAGTCTCACTTTAGTATAGTGCAAGACAAGACAATAACATTATTCATTACCTTGATCTCCTACTGCTTTGTTCAGTGTTTTGCTTTTTAGTAATCTTACATTCCTAAATAGTTTTGTAGCAATAGAATTAATTGAATGTGTTCTTAGCAACATCAACAAGCCACATTTCTAGTCAATTCTTATGCCTAAGATTTTGGCTATGTGTGACAAACATAGCTTTCAATTTCATTATGGCAAAAGCATGTTGAATCATACAAGCACATTAAAAATGATAGTACACACTTGCACTAACACACAGGGAGAGGAGAGATGTTAAAATTATGTACACATATTATGCATATAAAATTTACCAAACTCATTGGAGAAATTAACACAATTTTCTTAAGACTACTTTCAAATACAGTGACTTGGGGTCTATTAAATTTCAAGTTTTTCCAAATAGAAATCTAATGGTTTGTATCCTTAGAAAAGCACCTCTCTGTTTATTTTAAGGCCAAACTCCTTTCTGCAAAATCTGGTATTTCAGTTTTGGTTGGGAAACCAAGTACAATGCCAGGCTACTTTCAGGAAATAAATCCTACTAATGTTGCTAATTGTAAGAAAAATGACATTTAGTTGATGTTTCTCATAATCAACCCTATTCTAGTGACCAGTCAGTTATCAGGGAAAGCATCACATAAGATTATGGCAAGGCAATTAAAATGTTTATTTAGACCAGAGCCAACAGAGGCCAGTTAAATCCTTTTGGAAAAGGCAGTGTCTGTCCCTTTTTCCAGTTCCTAAATTACTGGGAAAATCTTACTTTGAAAATGGAGGTTTTGTTTGCCATCAGTTTATAAAACCTTCTCATAGGTTTTGCTGCAGAAATGGAAATATACCTCTCCAATAGATTCTGCCTATTCCTGACCTTTATTTCTCTTTTGTGGATTAGCACATTGATTTCTGAAATACACTGTACCATAGCCAAGAAAATGCAGTAATTTTTCTCAAATAGAACATTCCTCATTAATTCTCATTGTGTTAAATCACATTTCACTGTCTTTGAGCTTTTTTCTCCTGTCTAAGCAACACAGAATAATTGTTCTCAGATACAAACAGCTCTGTTCTTTAAGAAAAGGTCAAAGCTGATTTATTTTGTCAAGTAAAACTATACAATTCAGTCCTCTAGCTGCTCCTCTGTACTCTGTAAAAGCAACACGGGTTTGCCTCTCTTGCTCACAGAGTGGCAATAATGGCAAATGGGATTTGGAAGCCAAAGTCACATCGGGCTTCTGTTCAAATAGCTCTTGAAATTGCAATAATACAAGTCATCAAAAGTCTCCAAACAACTGTGCACAATTTAGAATTTAATTTGGAAATACCAACACTGATACAATTCCAGTTGGAAATACCAACACTGATACAATTCCAGTTGGGATCGAAGGTGATACTTTTCATATCCACGAGTCAGCGAAAGAGAAATGCCTGCTCATTTTCTATATTTGGCAAGAACCTAGAATTGCTTTCTTCTTCTTTCTATAATAGGTCCTGGGCACAAATATGTTTCTACATTATAAGCTAGAAAGATGTTTAAGTAGGTGCATTCAAAGCATTTCTATGTGTGTTTTTTGTTTTGTTTGACAGTGCATGCATTTTTATCTTTATATTTTTTTCCATTTTTCTGTCACTATTTTAAAACCAATAAAATAATACATTTTTAAAAGGTAGGTGCTTTAAAGCAAATAAATGGAAGAGCCAAAAAATTAAAGCTTCTAATTGTTGTGAGTTTTTACTTTGCTAGCCAAGTATCATAATATGATTGGTTGGTTGATTGACTGAGGGTTATTACAAGTAAAGATAACTTCCTACACAATAAACTGGGAGTTTTTAAGAATGTACTGTACAGTCAAACTAACAAGAAATCAAAATTTAATAAAAATATCAAAATAATGCTCATGTCCCTGGGCACTTGGCTGAAGCTTCTGATTCCATGTAAATTATTACATTTAAAAAAAAATATGCATACGTAAGTAAATGGGAAAAAGCAGCCTTTTTTCTGCAGGAGGAAAACATTACTGTACTGATCTTCAGGCAGCTTTCCTCACCACTAGATTGGGGGGAACTGTAACATTTAAAACTGTCAGTTAAAATAGGCTAAATCCTTCTGGATGATGGTGAGAGTTACTGTAGTCAATTGTTGAGATCTAAAGGAATGCAAGGAAAGGTGACTTGTCAGGACTGTTCTGCTGGCCTTTCATGGTTATCATAGCACTATCCTGGTGGGATTAACAGTGCTTCTTTATTTTCTTATTCCTTTTCAACTCAAGGAGAAGATTGTGCCCTAGGCCATCAATTCACAATATTTTATAAAGCAGAATTCTAGGAGAGCAAAGAATAAGAAATGAAACAAATGATGGAGAAGTGGGAATATTGATGTTTCATTGTCTTCCTGGTTATACATCCAAAATGGTGACTTCTGATTTGTCTACTCTTCATAAAATTCTTCTCTTTAAATGTTGAGCATTGGTTGGTTGAGCAATGCTTGTATAGTATACATCATTTGTTTTAGAATTGGGGATCATTTGAAGGCTCCACCCTGGATTAGTGTCCAGAAGTCTAACCTTTAATGCACCTCTGGTTGTAGCCTAATAAGTGGGAAGCTAAGCAGCTCAATTGGGTGGTCTCAACAAAAGTGAATTTTGCTTCACAGGAGATGAAGAATGATGTAGACTACTTAAATTGTATGTGCCACTATACTGAGTGTTAAAATCTATAATTTAGCACCATGCTGGACTGTTTTGTCTAACAGCTCTTAGAGCTGATGAAATTGGTAAAAATATTATCTCAATTATGAATCAGTGCCAGATGTGTTATGCTTACCTATTGGCAGCAACAACAGAATTGCGTAGAACAAGGTCTATCTATGTATTTTGCTGTACTGAGAACATCATGGAGTTTTTCAAGAACGCATTGAAGGGCAGACTAGAAAATGAAATTGTCCCAAAGAAAAATCCCATTAATCCCCACCTACTCCCAATCTATATGTTGATTTCCTGCAACTCCACATTCTGCTAAGTTCTTCAGTTTCAAAATAGTTTTAAGTTTTTGAAAATTCACAGCAACTGAAGAAGAGGCTGCAGATAATTCAAGAACATCTGACAGCTGTATCAGGCACTGGAGCTGTGGGTTGTGCATCTAACATGTAGGCAAATAGACTTGGAAACATGTTTTTATGGATTTGAGTGCACTTTAATAAAACTACAGGTTTAGTTCCAGAAAATCTTGTCTCAAATTTCCTCTTCATAAGTATCAAAATTAAATAAAATACAATAAAATACTTAGCCATAAGAAAAAAAATCTAGCAAAGGCTGTTATTATTACTAATAAATAAACATTAATACTAATTTATTATCATTCTCAATCTATTCTCAATTAGGCAAATTCACAAAATGTGAATTTATAAACATCAAGACAATTGAAATGATCCCGCAAAACTGATAAAACAATAGGAAGTGAAGAGAAAATAGAATGAAAACATCAAAGCAGTTCAAGTAAGATTCAGAAGGGATTGACACTTGATTAGGAGAACAAAACTTGCTTCAAGAGGGGGAGGCAAGGAGAAAGATATTCTATATTTATATATAAGAGACATTTCCCCAGATTTTTCAAAATATTAGTGTCATCACTATATAGTTTTAGTTAACCATCTCATCACACATTCAGGTGGAACTCAAAGCATGAGGGAGTGAAAGTTTTTTAGGGCTCTAAAATAATAGAAAGTTAATGAACAAAAGTTAAAGTCAATGTACAATTATTTGATACTTAACCCAGAATTTAATTCAGATGCTAAATTTTTTACCAATCTTTAAAGACAAACCCTCAAACATTGCAATAATCCAGTTCAAGCAACTGAGTTCAACTCTCTATTCTTCAGAAAAAAACCCAAAGATCGTAAATTAATAAAACTGCTGGAGACAGATAAAGGTTTGTCATCATCATCACCTGATCATTCAAACTTACTTCTGTTTCCCCCCTCTCCTGAAACAAACTACATCTTATCTCTCCCATAGCTTTATTACATTTAAAACAAACTCTTTCTTATTCTTCCTTGCAACTTTTTCATTCATTCAATGTACTGATACTCAGCCATTCCTAAATAAATAGAGGACAGGGGTTTCTATCTCTGCTGTTTCCAAAATAGGCAGGTTTGGGTAAATGCTGCCAAATCCCCTGATTTGGGATCTGATCTAAATCAGATCTAAATCAGATCCCACAAAGCCCCGACAACAGTTTGCAGAGATTGTCTTGAGCTCTGCTTTTTCCCCATACCTCCTACCTGGAAACAGTAGCTTTTAGCCAGACCAGTCTCATCCAT
>JANHZU010010640.1:260813-271073 GCA_032468055.1 Acrochordus granulatus | reverse complement strand
CAATTTCAGAATTGAGAAAGCCTTTTGGATAAAAGGTGAAACGTCTTCTACTTGAAAAATCCAATCCAGATGCCTGTATTTTAAACTTTTGTTGCGAAACTTTGGCGAAATGAATTTATCAGTGTTGCTTTGATATGTAAGCACATGTACTAAATGAGGAGCATACAGATGAAGGCTGCAGTATCTGCTCCACAATCCTTGTGTCTGAATGTGTTTGTATCTTTCACACACACCCCAACCATCAGACCAAATTAGAATAATTTTTCAGCAGAGAGAAAATTATTGTTAAAGGTGTACATTCATTTCAGCTAAGAACTGATCTTTCGTCTATGTGCATATTTTGTTCAAAATTATGTTTCAGCAGATAATTAGAATTTCATAAATAGCACTGCTCTCACACATTATTTCATTGTGATAACATTAGAGAAGTTGAGGGCTGAATGGTACAAGTGGACTTGATATAAGAATGACTACAATAAAAAGTCATGATGGAAACATTATAGTGAAATTCAGTAAAATTTCAGGGCATCATTAAATATTGTGAAGGGGAAAACTCTCATAGCTAAAAGGTGAAATGTCTTCTACTTGAAAAAATCCAATCCAGATGCCTGTTTTTTAAACTTTTGTTGAGATCTCATAGCTACTGTATATCACATGGATGAAAATGCAGACTTTGAAAACCTG
Organism: Acrochordus granulatus; assembly: GCA_032468055.1. Classification (NCBI taxonomy): domain Eukaryota; kingdom Metazoa; phylum Chordata; class Lepidosauria; order Squamata; family Acrochordidae; genus Acrochordus; species Acrochordus granulatus. The sequence goes on along the minus strand of JANHZU010010640.1, from coordinate 270,389 downwards.
TGCAGCATTTTAGAACTTCACTGCAGTTGTAGCTAAATGTCTACATATATTCTCATTAATCCAGGTCATGATTTATAGCAAAATTGCAAAAAGATTTTGCAAAACTTTCTCAAAAAGTCAATTCCTATTTGATGTAATCAGAAGACTTTTCATCTCCTTTCCAGGAGACTTTCTAAATTCCATAAGGAACTGCAATTTTGCTATAATGCAATTGTACATTTTAAAAAAGGATCTTCTTTCAGCAAAACTGGAAAATTAAGTGTCTCAAAAAGGAAAGATCTTTGAATTCCCCACCTGCAATCATGAAATGGGACATGCTCCCAAAGAAACATTCATCCAGTTGCAATGTACTATCCTTATAGACTGTAGAGGTTTTCCTATTCCCTAATTTTTTTAAGTAACCTGCAGACAGAAACAATACAAAGAGATTCAGGAAAAGGGCAGTCATTGTAAGTAAGGTTCTTCCAGCCCTTACCAGGAATCATATTAAAGTAAGTGGGACTAATCTTCAAATACAATCAGTGCATATTCATTTTAAAATGTTACCCTAAAATAATTTAAATGAGTAATTAGTTCTGCAAATCTACTGCCATCAACTGATTGCCCAAACAAGTCTCTCCCTTGCTTTGTGCAATGTTGTCACTATATTCCCATATGTACACATGTATATAGGCACAGACTCTCTTATTTTCTCTGAGAAGGAAGAAATGGGGAGAGTGAATCACAGTATGTTTGGAACAGATGAAAGCCAAGAAGTGGAGATGGGAAACCCCTCTCTACTTCAAATTGGTGGTCTCAGAGACAAAGCAGCAGGAATTGATCCATGCTGATTCCAAAGTCAGAAACCAGAGGTGCCTTAAAAAGATTTGATTGTAATCCTTCCATAAATTGTATGCCCTGGTTTATGAAACATGAGAGATCCATTACGAAAGGAGACCTTCTAATATGTGTCATTTTACCTCAAAGCAACAGATAGAAATACCAAAGAGCTGGCTGTCTTGGCATACTCATGTTCACCTCCTTTCTAAGAATCTCTGCCTGCTTTCTCTGGCAAGGAAAACTTCAACAGTGAGAAAATGTCGACATAAAGCAAAATGTTAGCCATGCTGCAGTATTTAAAAATCAATATTATTGGCCTGGCCATCAGACAGGCTACACCACAGGGGGATATCTTGATTAAGAGCAAAGTCAGTACCACAAGATAAGTCAATCTTGTCAAAAAGCAAGTGGTAAATTGCACATGGTTCAAGCAGAATGGTTTTCTCATAGAGGAACATGAACATGAAAAGAAAGACACATCACAGCAATATGAAACACCAACTTCTTTCTCCTACAAAAGGGTAGCTAGGTTCACACGGGGATGTACTGATTTGCAGCTGTAAATGAACAATCAGTATTGTTGAGAGTTAAACTTCCAACATCAGAATGTGCATTGGGAATTCTGGGAGTTTTAGTCCTAATGAATCTGGAAGGCATCAGTTGTGAAAAGTTGCCTATATGCTAAATATTCAAATCTCCTCAAACTCAGATTTGCTTTGCCATGAGTCAGTGAAAATACTCATTATATTTGCCATCATTTGTACAATCATTGAGTGCAAAACAATTAAAAAATACAGAAATATGTGTGAACCAATGCTCAAATCCATTAGACTTTTTCAATTTTTCAAGCATTTCTTTATTTCTGGATATTCATGAAATACAGAAATTACAAATAAGATATGACTAGCAAACATAATGAGACATGAATAGCAAACATAGTTTTTAGAACAATGGGATTTACTATATTTTAAAGGGTTTCTAAGCTTTCTATGCAATATAGGTCTGTGTTTCTTTGGAAAAAAATATGCAACATTTTAATATGTAGGGCTGGCAAAATAACACCTGTAAGCCCCAGGACATCTACAATAACTGTTGTTGGCATGCAGCATTACAATGTTACACTGAAAATCATTGTTTTAATTAAATGCTTTAATTTTTATGAGAGCACCAGATTTGATTTCATAAGTTTTGCATGCAGCTTCATATGAACATTTCAAAAATCTTATTTATTACAGGAGAATATCACCAACATTACATAAGATTGGAAAACCTTATGAGATTTCAAATCACTGTATGAGATTGCCCCATAACATTGTTATGCATTTATGAAATTGTCAGTATGAATGTTATTGAATGAACTCATGTGCTCTGAGGCATGTGATAGATCGAAGGATTTTACCAATCAAATGGAAAATAATATTTTTAATTACTAAGAACTTCTAAAAAGAAAGAAATACTCTTTAATTACTAAGAACTTCTAGAAAGAAATACTCTTTCTTTCTAGAAGTTCTTAGTAATTAAAAATGAGAAATTCTTATGGGATCTGATAGTTTACTGATAGTTTAGAAAACAGAAAACTAGAGCAGGATTGGTCTATTGGACTCTTAATTAAAAAAAGAAAACAAATGCAAACATAATCACTTAACTTCCAGTTTAATTTCATATTTATATGAATTGTAATTGTATATCATAAACCTTGCTTTTTATCTTTGGGAATCTTCAGTTTAAGATGTTATCAGATAATCAATCACTCTGCTTTATTCACCACAATGTAGATGATATCTTCATCTATTTTAACTCTCCAAGTTTCCCCACTGTTTTGTCCTTTTTAGAAAAAATATGCTAAGAAAAACAAAAAGAATAGTTTGGTAATGCCTTTTGAATGATGACTCCTAGTGTTAAAACTGGGAAGCATCCGTATTATCTGGAGCATGCAGTGAATTCTGTACTGGGCTACATATATTTCAAAAATTATCTAGAAAATGTACATTTCTCAACTGCTCATTAAAGCAGTCATACCCTTTTCTAGGCTTCCATGTGAGCATGAAATAGATGCTACAGTACTTCTTTGAAACAAAAGTAGTAGAGAGATTTTTCCACATCATTTTGGAAGTATATAGGCTATCCATTGTATTATCTGCAAGCCCAAAAATTGTTTTCTGAGAATTTATCATATGCACTATCACTGCCTTGTAATATTATTTTGAATAACACATTGATAGCTAAATAATCCTCTGTAGACAGTAATAGTCGTATACTGCTTCAAGTTCAGTTTAAGAACAATTGTAAATAATAATAATAATAATAACAAAGCCAAAATTAAGACAGCAACAGAGAGCAAGTGCTGCCTCTGCAAAACTGAAGAAACAGTGAACCACCAAGTTATTTGCTGCAAGAATATCACCCAGACTGACAAGAGGTAACAGCATGACAAACAATAGCGCACTGGAATATCTGTAAGAAATACCATTTGTCTGTAAACAAGAACTGATGGAACCATAAAATAGACAAAAGTAATAGAAAATGAAGAAGCTAAATTGCTCTGAGCCTTTAGAATTCAAATAGAGAAGTTTCCTGATTTAAACCAGATTTAACCATTATCAATAAAAAAGACAAAATAGTCTGGATAGTGGACATGGCAATGCTTGGAGACAGCAGATGAGAAGAGAAAGAAATGGAGAAAATCACAATGACCTGCAAAGAGAACGACTGTGGCAAAAGAAAGCAAAGATAGTACAAATAGCAATAGGCACCTTGAGTGCAATCCCAAAATAACTGGAGCACCCCTTGAACACTATCAGCATTGACACAATCACCATTAGTCAATTGCATGGAACAGCTTACATCCTGTGACGATACTTGTAACATCATCAAAGAACAACATCTGCCTATCCCAGGTTCTTGGGAAGGACTTGATAGGTAGATAAAAATTGCCAAATCCAGTCTAAACATTTGGCCGCATAACAAATCATCATCATAATAATAAAAGAGAGCGATATTATATATGTATGTAGTAAAGATTGGAATAATCAACAGTAATAAGAGCAATCCCATTAAATATCTATCTCCATGCTGAGTAGGGCTTCACATATCCTTCACCCAAAAAGTTAGCATCATTGTCATTCTTATTAGGCTATGATGCACATGTTCTGCCAAAAAAAAGAGTAACGATGTTATAATTCTGAAGATCTCAGCTGTTACATTGGCCACCAATGTACAATGGGGTTTTCACTTTGAAGTTGGCATGTGAAGATCCTGGGAGCCTTTCCTCATTCTGCCTAATTATAGCGCTGGCCATATTGATCTAATTGTTTCCTTCATGACTGAGAAACCTATACAGAACTGCAGAGGTATTCAAGACTTGCTCTCGCTCCATATTCAAATAGGATGTAAACATTTGTTTCTGTTTGTGGTACAATATTCCAGACTGGCTCATAAAGCCATCTGACATTCCACCACTTTTATGATACGTGTTTTAACTGCCGGTGCGAATTCTGCCATATTTCCTCCAGTGCCGTTGCACTCTCTGAGTCAGTCAGTCAGTCTTCTGTCCTTTCTTGCTTATGAGGGCCTCCTTCATTCTGGCATCTATCAGCTTATGTGCTTCTTAAAAGCCAAACTGCAATGGATCCAATATCCTCTGATGCCTCATCCAGGCCCTCTCCATGCCTTCTGGTCTGCGCTGCTTCTGTCGCAGTGATTAGGAAAGCAACAGTTGTACTGCAATTAGGATCCTCATGGGCTGGCCAATCTGCATCAGCCATTAATGCCAGCTGCTCCATCGCCAGAAACATCTTCTTGGCACACCTTCCCTGGAGGCACTTGTCCTTCCTGGAATCCATCTCTTTTTCCAGACCACTGGCTTTATTCTGTTAGGCCTCTGGCCAACTACATCACCTTTCCCTACTACAGACTTGATTCACTTAAGCAATTCTTTTCAAACGGCGCCTGTGCCCAGGACCACAGCCTGTACTTCAAGCTCTGAAAATAGAAATTCATCCTTCAAGCTTCCTCAGTGTTAGTTGTTCTTTCCCTCCCATTCTCTCCGAGGAGACAGATGTTTCAGAGCTTCCACAGGGAATGTACCATCTAAGGCTCTTCTTGTGTTAACCTTCATCTTTGCAGATGATACATATTTTTCTCCTTCAGATTCTCTTATTTATTGTTCCATTTTTTTTGGAAATTAATCTATACATCAACTTATTATCAAATCCAAGCCTTTGGACAATTTTCTTTTTTGAAACCATGAAGGAATCAACTATATTTCCTATCATGTGTGGAAAACAATCTTATGCGTACATTCTGATTTTTTTTAAAAAAATGAATTATGTCATTTGTGATAAGGATGAAAATGTAAAAATATACCCAAGTTTGCATATTTAACAGTAAGAAGCAGGATAATGTTTAAAAGAAAAAACTTCAACTGTGAAAGCACATTAAGCCTATTCAGACAATATAACTATGTTGATTGAATGCTTATGTAAGAAGACCTGCAGTCTTGTTTGGATATCTCCTATCTTACACATCATTGAATAGATATGATACAAATAGTATTCAGGTTTATATAGGCAATAAAGAATTTTGAACATAGGAATGTAAGATTCTAAGTCGAGCCTGAGACTGTAGGTCCTTCTATATTCGGCATTACCCAAAGCTGAAAGCATTTGAAAAGCTCACCTCCTTGGACTAGAAGCAATAGCCCCCTTCCAGTAGCACATCCCAGCCATCAGTATTTAAAGCCTCCTGCCATTGGTTCAGTAAGTAGTTGAGTTGAGTTGCCAATATTAGTAGCCACTGCTGACCTGATCTTCAGTGAGTCTGTCCAGTCCTGTCAACCTTACAGAGTAGTTCAAACAAGAAGCATTCCCAGAAGTATTAGTTCCAACTTTATTACAAGGAGGCATTAACAAAATCTTGCAAATCTGAAAGTACACCTCTATTCTGCCCTCACATTTAAAGTCCAAGAAGCTGGGGAGAGTCCCTTCTGAGTCATATGCCATGCTCCCATTCTTTCCGTGGACTTGTCTGATCATTGTCTGAGGCTCCTCCATCTGTCTCCCAAGGTCATTCCTATATCATTGCAAGTCCCTTTTTATAACTGACTGCCATTATCATGAGCACTGCCAGGAAGTTCCACACTTTAACTATGTGCTGTATTTCCTTCTGCACTGAGATTTAATGGTTGACCATGAGTTCTAATCCTGAATTGGGGAAGGGCTTTACTCTCCAAATTATGCATGGTTTTATATACTTCTACATGTGTCCCCTTATCCTTCTTCATTCCAAGTTCTTCTTTATCCCCATAGGGCAGTGCTTCTCAGCCTCAGCAGCTTTAAGATGTGTGAATTTCAGCATTCAGTATTCCGGCCAGCATTCCATTAGGGAATGTTCTGGGTTTCTAATCATTGATTTTTTTGCACTTTGTCTAGCTTTGCAATGTCTCTTTTAAGGACCATTAAGCAATACTGTCTACTTTCTTCTAGTGTTGTCTTACCACAGATTTATATAAGGATGTTCCTCCAGTTTGGAGAGATCCTTTTGGATTTTTGTGACTTTACCACCCTAAATGGTTTGATATCATCAATAAACATTCCTTCATTCTTCAGCCCAGGGTCAAACCACGTATATAAATTTAAAAAACACTTGTCCCAAAGCCCAATCCTGTAGGCACCTCACTTTATACATCTCACCAAGATGAGAATCTTCTATGTATTTAACTGTAAAAAAGCTTGCAAGTCTTGTATACCTATTACCATAGAACAGATTATTCACATGTAGGCTCTTTCAGAAGTTATGCATGAAGTGAATGGCAGCATGGATATAGCAAGGTTCCTGTCTTGCTCTGTTTGCTTTATTAGATAATTTACTTTAGAGCACTAAAAGGTAGATGGCTTCAATATATAATCCAAGCACTGCATTATTGCAGCGCTAGGCATGTTTGTTTATTGAGTTCTACATCACTTATACTCTAATAGGTATACTGAGATTTGCAGCCTTCTGTCTTCCTGGATATGACTTCATAACAAGCTTCAGAGAAAGCATAAACAAGCTTGTTTCATTTCTGTAGTTATTTAAAAAAAAAAAATCCTTCTCCAGCATGGCCTGAGCATCATCCACTATAAGCAAAGCTTGTAGTATTAATTCTTAAATAGAGATTTTAAAAAATTAAATACCAACTTCCATATCTTCTAGGTAAATGTATGGAGTATGTTATTAAAATAAAATAATCAAGCATATAAATTCTGATTTCTTCAAAGGTAAGTTCTATCTCACTGGAAATTTAGACTTATATGAAATGGATAGCAAACAAGTAGGTTTTAGAAATAATCCAGCAAACATTCTGAGAAGCTTTTGATAAAATAATTTGTCAAAGTCCCCAGCAAATTTGCTAATAATAGAATATGAGAATCTTCTATATGGGTTGGTAACTGAGCAGAAAGAAATATTAAATGGACAATCCTCAGAATGAGAGAACTACATTTGATAAGGACATTATACAGTTTAGAATGATTAAAAAATAAAAAAGGAAATCTCTAGAAATGATTTGTCTGAACAAGAATAATGACATTAAAATATAAGCAAGTGGCATATAAAATAACATACTTAAAATAATTGTAACTTACCATAGAGAATGCTCTGGTACTAACTTACATATATGAATCACTAAATACTCCATCTTCTTCACTGTCCACATTTGCAGAGCAATATTCCAGTTTGCTAGAAATTGTAGGAAAAATATTATTTATAATATTTTGCAATATAATTATATAATAACAATCTTCCCCTAACTGTTAAACTGCGGTAACTCATTGCTTTTATTTTTTTAAATGTACATTTTCTTGATACACGTTTTTAAAATGCAAATCTTCCAAGAAATAAGATCTTCTTAAATTACAGCAACTGATATTTGCATGGTGTTAGCATACCATTTTTAAAATGGTTTATTGATCAGAGTAAGGCTTCTTGCTGAGAAATTCAGGGCAGATGAAAAGAAGTACTTTTTTCCCATTGCACATATTTAAATTATGAATTAAATTATCCCATTGCATCTGAAGAAAAAAGTCAAGTGAAGGCCACCATGCAGAAGAGCAAGTAAAAACTACGCTGGGAAATTACATCAGAGCACAGATTATTTTATGAAATTCTTCTTGTACCTTTTTTCATTGTGAGTATTGGTGTTTCAAATTATGGTATATTAGATATCTGACAATGCTTTATAAAATGATATATATTCTAGCCTCCTTAAGAACGCCATCACAAACAGTCTCACATGCCACCATATCTGAAACGTTAAAAAGAGTGTAAACGTTTGTTCTTCTTCAAAGATCAGTTATGATCCTCTTCGATGCTTCTGGATACAACTTTTATTATTTCATCCCATTGAGGGAATTCTATACATGAGATAAATGAAATATTTATTTTGTTTTTTCAGCCTTTTTTCATTTAAGGAAGTTAGAATGATTATACCAGTAACTTTTGATTGACAGTGCTGGGAGCAATAAATACCACAAACAAGTAGATTTTAGAAGCATCTTTTCAGGGCTAAGCGAAAAGCCCCTAAGTTTAAATTTCACATCACATTCCAAGTTGCAAGAAGGAATATTCCTTCTATAACAGTCTGCTGTTAAGCTACAATATTCTGATTTTTGCACAACATTTAGTCTTGGTGATTTTGCTTCGAATAGAAAACAGAGTGCTATATTCTACGTAGTTGCCCTCCCTCTAGCGACAGATGTGAATATTACAATAAATGGAAGCATTTTTATTTCAAGGATGGAGCTAGTTAGTAATCAGAGGCCTAATGCATGTGAAAATTTAATCTACCTGTGGAACCTATTTATATTTATTGCTTCCACAGGAATGGGATTAAATTCAGATGTGAATGCTCCTGCTGTAATCTTGCTTTGGGACTGGATTCAGTGAGAAGGACCTCAACAAACTGTAGCATCGGGCTGTCCTTGTTTGGGCTTGAAAGCTAAGAGGGAACCTTGGAGTTTTACATAAGACCAGGAAGTTTTTAAAAAGCTAAGAAGAAGATATCACAAATCATTTCTATACCATTTCCACAAAATCCATGAACACATGTCCATTAAGACACCAGAGATCATCTTTGACTCAAAGGAGACCTAATGATGTTGTTGTTCAGTCACACAGTCATGACCGACTCTTCACAATCCCATGGACTGCAGCATGCCAGGCCTCCCTTTCTGCATTGTCTCCTGAAGTCCACCCAAACCCATGCCCATAGCACTTACTATGCTACCTAACCATCTCATCCTCTGCTGTCCCCTTCTTTTTCCCAGAATCACAGTCTTCTCAAATGAGTCCTCTCTTCACATTAAGTAACCAAAGTATCTGAGCTTCAGCTTCTGTATCTGTCCTTCCAGTGAACAATCAGGACTGATTTCCTGTAGGACTGACTGGTTTGATCTCCTTGCCATCCAAGGGAATTTCAAGAGTCTTCTCCAGCACCACAATTTGAAGGCATCAATTTTTTGATGCTCAGCCTTTCTTATGGTCCAGCTCTCACAGCCATACATTACTACTGGAAAAACCATAGCCTTGGCTGTATTACTACTGAAAAAACCATAGCCTTGGCTATACAGACTTTTGTTGGCAAGGTAATGTCCCCGCTTTTTAATATGCTATCAAAGTTTGCCATAGCTTTCCTCCCGAGGATCAAGTGTCTTTTGATTTCATGGCTGCAGTCACCATCTGCAGTGATCTTGGAGCCCAAGAAGGTGAAATCTGCCACTG
>JANHZU010010640.1:229356-247166 GCA_032468055.1 Acrochordus granulatus | reverse complement strand
CTCTAGGGTGCGGTGCTCATCTCCGATTCATAGCCGAGGAAGCCAGCGCTGTCCGAAGATGCTTCCGTGGTCACGTGGCTGGCACGACGATGCGCCAATGGGCACAGAACCCAGTTACCTCCCCACTGAAGATGGTACCTACTTATCTACTTGCATTTTTACTTGCCTTTGAACTGCTAGGTTGGCAGGAGCTGGGGAAAACCATGGGAGCTCATCCCGCTACACGATGACACCTGAGTCTCGAACTTGAGCTGCCCACCTTCCAGCCAACAAGCCCAGCATCTTAACCACTAGACCCCGCACTCCCTGAGGCTAACTTCAAAGCCCTTACCAACTAATAAGGTTACAGGAAGGCAAAGGATAAAAAAATGCAATCCAATGATACTCCTGACAGGTAATGAATAAAACACCTGGACGTCTTCGGAGACTCTCAAAGGTTCCCTGAAAAAAATTGTAAGTTGTTTAATACTACAAAAGGAGAGAAAGGAAAAGATTCTGGAATTCCCACTTGGGTTTTTCTCTTGCTACCGGCAAGATTTGTGCCCACAAGCCAAGAGAAACCTGCCAGGGGAAAATGTTTCTCTTTTTAATGGCATGAGGGAGACAGGAAATTTGTGTTACCACCCAGGTGACAAATCTTGTTACCAGAAACTTGCATCCTATAACTTACCAAACAGAATTCTGTGTCACAAAGCCGAGAATGAGGAAAAATTAGGTCAGAAATAAAAACGAGAGAGATGGGCGTTTAGCTCCCAGGGAGCATCTCCGATTTTTGCCTCTTCTGTAATTGCTGAATTCAGAAAGAATTACAGAAAATATATTAAAAAGATTGCTCAGGTGATGGGCTGTATATATATTCTTCCCAAACAGCATCATGAAGAGGTTTGGTTCAATGTGCATTTTTTGAGATTTTGAGCACATGGATGTTGCTTTTTTTAATTTTTTTAACATTTCCTTTTTTTAATATGGAAATAATGTGGACAAATGTTAATCTTAGTGTAAGAGTTTGATGTACCTGTATCTTTACCAAAGAATCTTGGAAGCCATCCTTTTCTATTTTTCTGTTTATGTCTTAATTTTGTGGGGGGGTTGAAAATCAATAAAGTAATATCTTTTAAAAAATACTCCTTATCCTGGAAGATAAAACAAATTGAAATCAGAAGAGAAAAAGAAGAAAGAAATGCAAGGTGCAAAAAAGAAAAAAAATGAAGAAAATGAAAAGAGACAGAAAAAAAAATATTTAAAGCAACTTGATCTTCCTTGCAACAAGTACAGGGAAATTAATAGTTCCCCGGCCCCTATGAAATTATTTACATGGTTCACTTCTTTCCATAGCCCACCTACCTTATCCATTCACAAATCCAAAAATCAGTTATTTCTGTCCAAGTGTCAGAAAAAAGTCCATGAAGGGTTTCCAGAATTTTATAAAAATATTTCTTATTTTAGCCCCGATCAAGCAAAACTGGCTGGAGAACAATAGTTACGGCACCAGCTTAGAGACCAAAAGACTATGAATTCTAGTTCCGCTTTGACTTTGGCCAATCATTCTCTCTCAGCCAAATCACCTCACGAGGCTGTTGTGGGGAAAAATAGGAGGAAGGAGGAGTGTAGGGTGTGTTCGCCCTAACATATTTGTAAAAATAATAAAGGCAATATAAAAAAATCTAAAAAAGTCAACGTTATGTTCCTTTCTTATGCTTCTGTTAATCTTAATGTTTAATTCATCAAGTAGAACTGAACTTCTATTCAGACATTCTTTCACTCATCTCAAACATTTCTTCAAGGACATAGAAACTTTCTTTTCTAAATCCAAAACTAAGTCTTGCCAAGTCCTTTTTCATCTATTATTGTATGATAAGGATATCCACCCCACCAAAAAAAAAACTGAGAGGGGTGTTGATTTTTCCCATTTACTAGAAGGCAAATGTGTAGCCACACAGAGGTGTAAAAATGGCGGTAGAGGGCGCAGTCAAAGCCCTGTCTCATTTTAACCAGGATCTAAATGCTGCAGATCTCTATGTAACAATTAGCCTCAATAAGTCCTGTTAAGATCTTTTTATAAATGCCGTTGTTTGGAATTAAAGATGAAGCTATAAGATGTGTACATGAAGTCTGCAAAGGAAAGTAGGAAAGTGGGCCTAGCTCTGGGTTGTCTTACCTTTCAGCAAGTGAAAATTGGGGAATGCTGAAAAATGGATGCAGTGCATACATACACCTCCACTTATTTTTTTGTTATGACTGAGTGATTTCCAGCATTTTGAAATATATGAAAACAATGGGCTTAAGAAGTGGAAGTGGCTGTTCTCAACTTCTTGCAATCACCTACCCTGGAAAAGAAGGTCATTAATGTAGAGCAATGTTTCTCATGCTGGTTGGGTAATTTTGGGAGCTGAAGTCCACACATCTTAGAGTTGCCAAGGTTGAGAAACACTGATGTAGCTTTTGCTTTGAGAAGGAAATGGGAGAGATACAACATTTGTTCAGCTCTGAGAAAGTAGAAAGTGTGAGAAAGAGACTCGGAACAGCCCCACGTTGGCTTTGTCATCTTTAAAAAGGAGTCAAGGTTTTAGGCAGGCTTTCAAGTTTATGCTAATATGTCCTATAGACAATAAAGAAATATTCCCAGAATTTTTGCAGAGCGTCTGTTTGTCTTGAGTTAGTTTTAAAAGTTGACAATTAAATTCAAAAACAAAGTACTTTCTTCCAAGAAGAACTGTGAGCTTTGTTAAAACAAAAAAAATTGAAAAGGATTAAATGGGTGTGTCCTGTAACACAATGATGTCACCAAGTGAGCGTGACCAAACCCATTTGGCCTATTTGGGGGCAGAGATAAGACTTTCCACTTCGAGAACAGTGGTGGCTTTTTTTATTCCTAAATGTTATAGTTGTCATCTGGGGCTCAGGCCCATATGTAGCTCCCAAAGTACACCTCATAATCAATGCTATTAATTTTACTTATTATTATTTTATCTATAACTTGCATTTATTACATGTAGTCACTTATTTTGATATTATTTTAATATTATCTCAAGTATATATTTTCCCATGACTATTTTGTTTCTTTAAGCCAGGCAGTAAGCATTAAATTTGCAAGCCTGTTATCCACAAGTGCCCACATTCTTACTTATAAAAATGAATGCCTCATTAATGACACTATCACACCAAAAAGCAACCTGAAGATCACCTTCACTTTTACTCATCTTGAAACACTGTAAACAGGCTTCAGCTTTGGGTGGGGGAGAGCATGAAGCAGGAGACCCAGTAGTTTCATCACTGGGAGAACACACCTTCTCCAAGCTCTGAAAACTTTATAAAAGTCTTATCTGAAGACAAATAAAATGCCTACATTACAGCTGAATGGACAATAAAGTAAAAAGATGGTGTAGTGGCCAAATGGTTAAGATACTGGGCTTTTGGGCCAGAAGGTTGGTGGCTCAAATTTGAGACCCAAGCGCTAATGCGTAATGGGGTGAGCTCCCGTTACTTGCTGCACCTTCTGCCAACCTCGCAGTTCAAAAGCATGTGAAAATGCAAATAGATAAATGGGTACCGCCTCCAGTGGGAAGGTAACCGTATTCTATGCTCCTCAATGTATAATCATGTTGGCCATATGACCATGGAAGCATCTTTGGACAAACGCTGGCTCTTTGGCTATGAAACAGAGATGAGCACTAGCCCCTAGAATTGGTCACAACTTGCAGGGGAAAACTTTACCTTCCTACAAACTTGACAATAGCTTCATACAAGTGTAAGAACATCTGGTATTGTAAGATTAAACAGGTCTGAAGCTGATTTCAGATGGGCATAAATATCAGGATAATCAAGCTGGAAGCCTGATTGATCAAAACATTTCCTCTCTCTTTTGCAAACTGCTGAGGTTCATATTTTGTCAGATCTTCCATTTTAAAAAATTCCAGAACTAGAAGGAAAAGAACATCCAATAACAGCACTTCTGTTTCCTCAGTTTCATGGCTGTGTCACAAAATACATCACAAGATATGGTTTAAGTAAGTATAGCTTATTAATAAACTATAGTGGTTGAGTTCACAAAGTAATCTGAACCATAAACTATAGTTTTTGAACCATAGTGCCTGGCTTAGCATGTTGTGTGACTCCAGCTTATATATTCCTATTTTTCTTTGCTCTAATAACAGATAACCAGATCACGTTTTTTTTCTTTTTATTACTTTTATTACAAAAAAATGGAGTAAAAATATCAAAGATGAGAATTAATAAATTATGAATAAAACTAATAAGAACCAGGAAATAAAAGAAAATGAAAGATACCTCCCCAAGTTAAAAATTCAAATAAAACCTCTGTGAGAGGATAAACAAGAAGCTATATTTTAAAACATCGTATTTGTTGTATACTGTATTGAATAGGAGTAGAGATAGTGTTGAAAAGAGACATAAATTAGATTTTGAGGCAGCTCTCTCTCTCCATTCTTTAATCTAGCAACCATAATTTCTAATGTAAATAAGATGAAAAATAGTTTGAGGATCTAATCACGTGATATAACTTATTCAGTGCAATATTAGCATAGAACAATCTGTTTATTCATTGGCTCTGATTCATAGCAAAGAGGAGAGATGGGAGGGAACCCTATGACAAAGCTTGATATTGCATTAATTATTTAATATAGTTTTTGAAAATAGTTGAAACAAATTATGATTGGCCATATTGCATCTCTTTGGCTTTCCTTCCATGGCCTTTCATCTTAAGTGATAATCCACAGAGTGAAGGGAAATATTTCACTTTAATTAGGGAGGAGCTAATTATCTCTCATCAATTAGATCCAACAATGCTTATCTGTAAATAGTTGTTGAGATTCACATAAACAGATTAGGGACTGAAAGTGTAATTAATAAAGAATAATGAGCTCCTTCCTGTACAAGGTAGAAAAGAAATATTTTTCCTCTACAGAGGCCATTGCAGAAGCTCCACACAGGGATGTGGAATGTTTGTTGAATGACATTTTACCAGTTATCACAACTTTAGCAAGCTTTATCTTCTTCTACTCATTTGATTATTATTACTACTATTTAGAATTTAAAGTACTACCCCATGACAAAAGCATATTACAAAACAGCAAAAGATAGCAAGAGAATAAGAAAGCTAGGTGAAGAGGAAAATGTGGATTAAAGGCTATAATTGTAATGGAAGAATGTGATACAGTATATGTATTTATCTCCTATCTAGACCTTGATTGCCATATTGCCTGCATAGCTGGCCTGCAAAGACTGTTCAAGATACAAAATATCTATCATAGCTTCCCAAAATCCCATGCCATCCAGACATCTAGCAAGGGGAAAAGGAAAGAAAATAATTCCTAGTCAGCTGTAGGAAAGGTTGTTCTTCTCAGTTCGCTTTGGGAAAAGTTTCCTTATCAAATTTTGGCTCTAAGATCAATAATGTAATTTTTACAAAGGATGAACCATGTATTGATCATCCTAAGGATAAGCAGGTTATGATTTTCAAGGCTATCAATATTGCTATGGGAAAGGTTTCCCTTTTCAGTTGTGTCCAACTCTTGGGAGCAGTGCTCATCTCCATTTCATAGCCAAAGAAATCAAAGTCCAAAGATGCTTCCGTGGTCATGTGGCTGGCATGAATATACATTGAGGTGCACAGAATGCTATTACGTTCCTACCTATTTATCTACTTGCATTTTGCATGCTTTTGAACTGGTAGTTTGGCAGGAAATGGAGCAAATAACAGGAGCTCACCCTGTTACATGGCATCTGGGTCTCAAACTCACATTGCCAACCTTCCGGCCAACAAGCCTAGTATCTTAATTGCTTGGCAATTGATACACCCTATCAGTATTGTCACAGAAGAGCAATTAGATGTTCTGTGGGTATTTTGTTATATGGAGTGAATCACTGAAGACTGGATCCTCTGAATTTCAATATAGTTTATTTATTTGTTATTTTTTTTAAATATAATAAATACATTTATATCAAAACTTTTATTCAAAAGCTCAAGACAGCTATATAAGATTCTCTTCTCTAATAACCTATTAGTAGACTAAACAGAGAAATAATATTTAACATAAAATAATAAATTTTCTAGATATCCTTGGGACTATAATTCTTCAATCACCACAATTGATAACCCATTTTCACCCACTGTACACAGTACCCATAAAGCAACAAACTTTGGGTACTCTTTTTTTGCTGAACACTAATTGTATGTTAACAGAATCTCACCTGGTATTTTGAGCTAGAAAATAATTTCTCAGAGATGCAGCACTCTTAATATAGCCAGTTCTTTTGAACAATACAAATTAATACATATAATCACCGGCAGTATCCCTGCAATTAATTTCATGCACTGATCTGTCTTTTCTTCTAAAAATCTTTAATCTTAAAAAGCAAACATATTCTATAAGGAATTCCACTATTTCATTCCATTCCAAGATAAATTAAATAAAGTTCTTAAACTTTATTAAGTTTATTAATAACTTAATAAACTTATATTAATTTATTAATAACAATAAACTAATATGCCAGCTAAGAATTTTATTAAATAAAGTTCTTAGCTGGTATATAAGTCCCAGATTCACTCAGATTCACTCATATCAGTCCAAAATTCACTCATCCTAATATTTTGACAGCATCGGAAAGATCACAAAAGGCAGTTTGGTGTAATGGAGTGGTTCCCAACATAGAGGGCACATCCCATGGGGGTCAATTTGATTATTGGGGGGGCTTTCGAGAATAATAACATTTTTTTGAGTTTATTAATATTAATGAGTAGTAAACCCTACTGGGGAGGCATCAAAATGTTAGAGATGCTTAGTTGGGGCATGGCCAAAAAAGGTTGGGAACCACTAGTATAGTGGTTAAAGTACCAGGCTAGAAACTGGGAGATAGTGAGTTCTAATCCTGCCTTAGGCACAAAGCCAACTAGATGACCTTGGGCCAGCCACTCTCTCTCAGCTCTAGAAAAAAAGCCAATGGTAAAACCAAAATTTACAAAAAAAAATTTGCAGGAACTTGTGTTTTCATAAAACCAGATAGAAATAGAAATAGAAAAAGTAAAATCATTGTACTGCTATTTGATCAAATATGGGGCAAATTTGGAAATGTATATTAAATTCTGCATTGAATAGATTTGTGTTTCATTTCTTCCTTCAGAAAAATCATTTTTGCGTAGAAGAACATACCATAAATTAATATCTCAAATACAAATAGAAAACCATACACATGCATATATGCACACTCATCAGTTGCAGCTACTCAGCTCTCCCTCCATTTTCTTTCCCACCAGAAAACATGTGGCTGCTGGGGTAAGAGTGCTGTCCTCCAGGTGTCTATCCTCTATTGTTCAAGGTTGCAGAAGTGGCCAATGCTGCTCACAGCTACAGATCTTTTACTAATCTGGTGGATCATACGGCATGCTCCACATTTAAAAATAGCCCTCCACTTCTCCTGCCAAACTGAAAAGGAGGTGACATGCAAAGATGGCTAGATTCATTTTCTAGCCTCCTGTCATCTTTTTTCAGAGCGAAAGGAGAAGTGAGCATTGTTAAACGTGAATCTTGCAATCTTTTCAGGAGTGTACAGGATCCAGTTTTGTAATCCAAATATATTTGTATTATAGTAGAATTGAATTATATATAAAGGCTGATCTTTTAGATTTTTTTTTAAATCCTTCTTTGTGCACTATCAATAGTCACACATTATTAGGGCTGAAAAATTTTTAGGGCTGGAAATCACCTCTGCACTTTTGAAATTATATTTTGGCAAATTACAAAAAACATATTTAAAAAAAGCAGAGCTGCCACTGAGGGCTTAAGTAATCACAAAATTACTTCCAGAATAAACATGGCCAGTCAACAATCATTTATATAAAAAAAAAACTGGTGAGATCGCATCTTCCTTGAAGTTTCCAGGTAGCTGTCTGCCACACCAGTTTTACTCCTTCTTTAGGCACATTTCCAACAAATCATAGGGCTGCAGTTTCCTGTCACTTTCCGTTATAAGATGCCATGGAGCCTGTTCAGGGCCCAAGTGTGTTCTTGAAGGAAAGAGAATGCTAAAAACTGGTCCTTTGCTTCATTGCTTAGCCCTGCTTGCATCAGTAGTTGGAAGAAATCATTTGGCTTCATGGATCCTAGAAGGACTCTAGAAAGCTAAATCAAACACAAGAATGAGAGATGGGAAGAGACAGACTAGAAGCTCGTGATCTGCTTAAGATGTGTTTAGTATTTTCTAAGAAGTTGTGATATCCTCCAGGCTTTACTAATCCACAGAGAGAACAAATGCAGTTGTACTTTTTCTCTTTCAACATTGCCTGATGGCTACTTACAGTTCCCTTGGAGTCTACTCACTGCCTTTACACACTTATTACAGGATTGTTACACATAATTAAATGGGTTTATTTACAGACTATATGTACACAGACACCCACACACACACATATATATGTGTGTATGTCTATATATGTATGTATACACTATGTGTATATATACACAACAACTATGGCAAAAGAAAGCAAAGGTAGTACCAATAATAATAAGGGCCTTGCGTGCAATCCCAAAACAACTGGAGCACCACTTGAACACCATTGGCATTGACAAATTTAGTCAATTGTAAAAGGCAACATTACTCAGAACAGCTTGCATTCTGCAACGATATCTTTAACAATATCAAAAACAGCATCTGCCTATCTCAGGTCCTCATGAAGAACTTGATAAATGGACAAAAATGCCAAATTCAGTCTAAACATCTGGCTGACTGAGCAATAAATAATATATACATATATATATATATCCTTCATTATCTTGCTGTAGTTTTTTACAGTTCAAAGCAAATGTTCCCAAAATACATACAATAACTGAATTTTAGATAGGAATGCCTAAAAGTAGCAAAGAGAGTTACTGAGAGTGCACTCTCCTCCCAATGTTCTGGTACCTCCTGGTACCCATCTTTCATCTTTGTCATCCATCTCTAAATGGCAAAACTCAGATTCTGCTTGCTTAATCGGACCCCTTTGGGGACATGATACACACTCAGTCAATTGTGTTTGGCAAGGCACTTAATGCTCAACATCAGTTTCAAGGAAGACAGCCTTCCATTAAAAATATGGCTGTTTTCCCTTTGTGAGAAGGGGCTCTGAGAATATATGAGTCAGCTAAGATGTCAGCACTATAACTCATTGATCATGAGGGTTTAGGCTTATCAGGCGTAGTCATTCAGAGCTGAACTATCTCTAATTCCAAATAAGTCACCTTCATTACTGTGGAGTGTATTAATGTTGTTACAGCTGTTAAGTGTTTGTTTTCAAGGTTATTAAGCTCTGTGCCAGAAAGAATTCCTGGGCATACTTTCCTCATCAACACCTAACATATTCATAAATTTTCAAAGCTGCTCAGCAGCCAAGTCAGGCTTATTTAAGTCAGATAGATAGCTCATTAAATTATCCCAGGGATGCCCTTTCCTTTTCCAGGATTAAAATATATTTTGTTCTTGTTGTGGACAAGAGGTGAAGAGGATATGAATATCTATCACTCACATGCCTTTGATTTGTATTAATGTTAACCATTTTCATGATGTCTGAATTAACAGTTGGAAGTATAGATCTGATTTACTTAGATGTGCTGTTTCACTCAGGGTAAGAGTTTGTCTGTGATGAGAAATCTGATCTGCTGCTTAGACTTAATAAGGTTAGTTCTTACACAGTCACATTTAATAAAGTTAGCATGCCTTAGAGATGGAG
Organism: Acrochordus granulatus; assembly: GCA_032468055.1. Taxonomy (NCBI): domain Eukaryota; kingdom Metazoa; phylum Chordata; class Lepidosauria; order Squamata; family Acrochordidae; genus Acrochordus; species Acrochordus granulatus. The sequence goes on along the minus strand of JANHZU010010640.1, from coordinate 237,442 downwards.
ACAGTTTTTGGGTGGTTGAGCAATGATGCGGTGCCATAGATATGAGTGGGCCCAAGATTGTGATTTTTTTTCCTTTGATTTTTTAGTGTGGGGAGATTAGTGATACTTTTATTTTTTTGAAGTATGTTAAGCCATTTTAGAATGCAAATAGTTTGTCCATTCATACGAGGTAATGGTGCTAATTCTCAGCAATAATAATTAGAAGAACTTTTATAGTTGTGAAAAGGAACTTTCTGGCTGCACACTTCTTTTCTGAACAAAATATGGAATTGATAGAAGATCTCTCTAAAACATTTGTCAATAGCCTTTCCCAACATGGTCAGTCCAATAGAATTCTGTCATCCCCCATAATTCCTGATAGAAGAGCCTATCATTTGTGGCTCAGAGTTGAACTATGGAGTCCTTGTGTTCTCTAGGGAGCAAATCTCACTCTTTTCTAGGACTGATGATGTTACTAAGTTTTGGTAATGAAAGGTATGCAAGAAAACAACCAAGCTCAGAGAGCACAAGGATTCTCCCATAATTCACAATCAGCACAACATACTTTCTGGTGATAGGTTAAGAGAAGACTCTGACTTGTTTGAAGTATGGCTGTCCCAAATGATTACTGAGCTTAATATTACTAAATGCAAAAGAGGGAATGGTTGTCATATCATGCTCTGTTTCTCAGAAAGGTGGAGAGACCAGGGCAATGTAGGAATACATTAAGCGACAACAGTCTTATCTACTTGTGCCTTGTTTAGACTGGATAGATATCATCCACAAGAGAGAACAAGGACACTTTGACTCTTCCTAACAAAAAGCAAATAAACTTGAGAATGCAGAATAATAAAAATGGTAGTAACTATGAGGAGTACATATTAGACTTTAGGGATTATGTTCTTCAACTAACTCCGCTTTTAACCCACCTAGGGGAACTTGAAAATTGTGCAGAAAAGTTTTTGACATTGAGAATGTATTAAAGTGTTGCATATCCCCAGAATGCTTCTAGAAATCTCCCATGAAGAAGATGGATACACCTTTAGAGACCCCAGAAATACTTTTACTGTCTTGTTGTGAAGTTATTCATTTGAAGAATATCCCTGATGCATGACTCTTAACTCCACTGAAGTGTCTTATAAATTCCCTCATGAAACATGCATGTGTGTAGTATATGTGAAAAAATACTCTCTAGTGCCCCGTTATCTGAAGGGATTAATGTTGATAATGCTTTTTCTAAAACAAAATTCTGTACATTGCTTTAAAGCAAGTTATTTGACCTTGTTTGAATATAACAAACTATATTGTGCTGCAATGCAACTTCTTGTAATCATTTCAGCTGAATTAATAATCTAGAATTGAACTGGGTAAAAAGATCTAAAATGGGGGAGATACACTTGTCGATACAGATTGAGATCCAAATGCAAAACTTAGTGTCAATTAGAACTGCTACCTTTTTAAAAGAGAAGACTCAATTAATAGCATCTAGCTGTTTTATTTGGATGGACAGATGGATGGATGGATGGATGGATGGATAAAACAGATGAGTGCATTATTCCATAAAAAAACTATCAGATGTGTTTTTGATAGTAAAATGTTGGATTTAGTGTTCAGCTCTTTGTTTTTAAGCTAATAGAATGACTAGATTTTAGATTGCTTGTTTTTAACTTTGGACTAGGGTTTGTAGAAGTCCCTTCTTTCAAAAGAGCTTGCATGATCAATTCATTGGTAAGATCCTCTCCTGTTTTTGGGATACATGGGTAAGTACAGTTACCTAACAGATGACATGCCTTTTCTGTCCCAAAAGCACAATGATCAACATCTGATATACCCTTTCCCATCACTTGCTTTATAATACATAAATGCTTTGGCTTTTTCAAATACTTTTTACTAATAGTATATAAATGTTTGGAATACTCATGAAATCTGATATTTGCATAACAATCAATAATTAATAATTGCATAAGATTCTATTATGGATATCTCTCTATTATTGTCAGGAATAAACCAGACCCACAAGGGCAGAGTTGAAGCTATTTTATTGTGTTCTGCCTATAATACAGGAATCTGTCCAGACTGGTGGCTTTCCCATGAGAACTGCAAAATAAGGCTCTAAGTTATTTAGGGAGGGTCACACCTAGCCTTCCTGTGTTAACTCCAGGCTAACTCTGCACTTGGGCCCTCCTACCTGACAGGAGTATTGCTCCCTAACAATTATTTAATGTTTGCATCAAAGCTGAATTTCATCCCCCTTCTCTAACCAACCTTCATGTATTCTGTTGATATGCTATTCTTGTCTGTTTCTCAATGCAGCTTTCATACATTAGCATCCTACTGCCAATCTGTAATAATAGAAATCAGTTGCACAAAAAATAAGATGCCTGTATTCACCAAGCAGAGCACTAATTGACCCCACATTTGGAAGATGGATAACTACCAAAATGAGCAGGAAGGTTTTCAATTACCTTGGCATCTATATCAGTCATCATCCTCTTGAAAATTTCACTCTTCAGACCCTTCTTTGTGACCCCGACAGCCTCTAATGCAGTCATTTGATATTCAACCCATGGGGTAAAATTTACATGCCCAAGGCAATTAAAGTTTTTAAAGAAAAGCGTTTTGGTATATGGTGCTTAATATTGCATTTACATCAACAGTCATGCATTAGAAACTGTACAATCTAAACTTTTGAATCCTTCAAATTTTCTGCTGCCATTAATGTACTTTTCCATCTAGAATTTGGCTGTATTTCAGTCGAGGCTTAATTACAATTCTGCCAGTTGAAGTTGTTGCAGGGGGGAATGACAAAATTTTTAGTCTAACTAGTTTTGACAGATACCAGTCTTCTTGGAATGGATGGCTTGGCTAATATGGGCTCACCCCCCAGTCTGTATCTTTGCTAGGCTTGGATAAAATCAGAAAAGAGTTCAGTAGAGAAATGTACATCTTAATTTACCAAGAAATGGAACCAACACCTATCTTTGCTACAATGAGCTCATGTAGCTTCTGTTTACATTTCCCCTATAAATCTGTTTCATTTAGCAGTCCTGTCTCACTGGAGGTCATTCCCATAGACACATCTGGATACAGTCCCTCAAGGAGTATTGTTGGATAGAGACAATGGAATTCCTTACCAAGGCGGTTTGTGTTATTTGCTCAGACTTTGAAACTGAGACAGTAGCACACGTGCGGTACTTTTGAAGGCTAGAGTTAACTTCCCCTCTAATTACAAATTAGTCAGAATGTTCTCACATGGCAGACATGTGCTATCAGGATAGCCAAGTAAATGACCAGATTCTTGTTATACCTTCATTATAACAATTGCAAGTTTTTGGATCTGATTGCTTCCAGGTGTATCTAATTTAAGTATGAATAGGTTTTTATTTGATAGTCCCACAATGTATTTTTTTAACTTCTCTGTGTTTGGTCAGTGATTATCTATTACGATAAACTAAACTCTAATGGGTATAACTGTATTTACACGGTAATATTTATCTTCACCAAACAAGACGAATCCTCCTGAGAAATAGTAACATTCTGTGATGAGCTTGCTTTTAATTCAGCATATTAGTACCCTTCATTAAAATTTTTGAAATATCAAAAAGGACCATACTTTAGCTAACATCAATATATACACTGAAAACATCTGGTACAGTATGTTCATTGCTTGGCTCATATATCCTAGAAGCCTCAAAATCTTGGAAATATTGTTTATTGAAGAAGGCCACCAGAGACATTAAACCAAGAATCTATTATATTAAAAAAATTAATTACCAGCATAAATTTGGATAATATTATATATTAGGAATTTGGAAAAGAGAAGTAGCATGTTCTATATTGAAAAAAATTACCTTTTAAGAAATGTCAAATGAGTTTTGTTGTATTTAAAACTTTAATTTAGCAAAAGCAAAACAATATAAGTGTGTTAATTGAGCACCTAAAAGCATATTTAAAGGGGATGGCTGGCTCCCATTTTTTCTATGCTGGAGATATAATCAGTGTGAAGGATCTTTAGTGACATGCCGTGAAAAATGTCCAGTGGTAGTTCGCTCTCAATTAAACATTACTACTTAGGTTCTTAGATGTTAAAGATTCAATGTACCATTAAATTGCATTCCAAAAACATGGAACTGATCAGTTTATAAGAACTTTAGATCAAATGCCTGCACTGCTGTGAACAGTGTGATAATGTATTCCTGAAAAGCCATTTATGCACAAAACTTTGAAAGCTGGAAAAGAAACATTTGTTTGCTCTCAGCCTTTGAAATTGCTTTGTTTCAATGGATAGCTAAAAATTGGACAATATGGCAGTTAATCAATTTCTATTTAAAAACTGAATTGCAGTTATTACTTTTATAGCTTTGCATAGTTTGTTTTATACATATAATTTTTCTTTCATAGTTTTATAGTTTATGAATCAACTTATTTCTAATTGCTACAAATAACTCTGTTTTCAAAGAAAAAATATTCATGTTAAAATGCACAACACAAAACAAATTAAATTGCTCAGAGTGTAACATCACTAGGTGGTGCTCTAATACTGAGCACCAGTATTAAAGCAGCAGCTGTTTCACTCCTATAAATCATAAAAATTATCACTATGTGCAAATAGAGTTTGCAAGAATAATCCATAACTGATGGTTTACTGTGAGTCAGATTACCCAGATTGTCTAGCTGAAAATTGATGCTTCTACCAAAGATACTGTTCATATTGATTAAAAGCTTGCTTTAATCACAATTAACAGAAAATGCCTATGTCCTTTAACTTATAAAGCATAAATTGACTTCATATAGTAGAAAACTGTTAATATTTGCAAGATAAGATTGTAATAATTATACAGGAAGAATCTAGTATAATATTACCATCAACAGTAGGTTGCAATGCTGATGCATAAGCTCTAATACTGAGGATCACAATGCTTCACTGTCATTTTTGATGCCCATTTCTTAAACCTAGAAATGTTGTGCTATGTAGTTGTCATTCAATAAGTTAGAGGTGGGCAATTTTTTCAGGCTTATCTGATACCAATAATAGTCATCTCAGACATAGGGGAATTAATTATTTTCTCTTGCTCCACATAAAGAGTATATCATTGAATGTTGCAGAAATCAGTGTATATGGAAGTACTGCTCAATAATGGACCGATCAAGTAGTCAAGCTTTTCAAAAAGATGGAATAAACTGGACAATATAGTTCTTTCAGAATCATCCTGAGTCAAAATGAAAGCTCAACATAATTTGAATACTGAACATAAGGAAACAGTGAGTGAGTTTGCTTTCTATTGCATTTTATAGCTGGAGAGTCCAAATAGATTCCATGGCCATTTCCAAAAGGAATAGAGTTGCAGGTTTTGTTTGTTTGTTTGTTTCAGAGGAGAGAAGGTTATACCACTGGCTGAGAGCCTTGGCATATACCCTTTTTCCCCAATCAATATTTTTTTGCACATCCAAGGCTGCAAATAGAAACAAGGAACAAAGTTTTTTTTTTAAAAGCATAAATACATTTGGTTGGCATGACTATTTTCTTATTAAGAAACAGTAGTCAGCTATTCAGAGCTTTCTCCTGGCAGTTGTCCTATACAAATTTGGGTTTGTGGGAAGCTTATAATTAGTGGGTGGGGAACACCCTGAAGGTATGGGATCTTTTCTGGAAATACAGTTCCTAAAGGAAAGCCCAACTGAGAAAAAGGTAACAACCCTTATTCTCATAAAGTAGACTTTCAAACTAATTAACATTCTTAGGAGAAAGAACATGAGTTAGAGGATCAATAAGCAACATCATTTTAAAAAAGAAAATATATCTTATACAGCTGTGTTGATATAATCACAACTTAAAGCTAATGTTTATATCAAATTGTTGGAGTCTGTAGGCCAACAATTCAGTGACTTTGGATTCAAAAATTATTCCTTGATGTAAGAAATGTTTCAAAAGAATTAGTGGCTTAAGAGTCAGATGCATAATTAGTGCAATGTCATTTTGTCATATTTTCTCTCAATTTTATAGCCTTACTCTTGATCTTTATTTTGAATCTGTCACCTCTCTCAGGAGACAGAACTATATTGCTTGTTTCATTTGAAATAAAAGTGCCAACCATTAATATTAATGACAGGTTTTAATTATCTTAAAATATAAGCATTTTGTTTTTGAAATAATTTAGACTTTGTACCATATACACAAAGGGATAGAAAAATTGGGCCTGCATTTCTCAATTTGGTATGAAATGTTTGGGTTCTTTTTTCATTGTGTATCTGTATGTTAGCTAAATATGTTGGCTGGGAATTGTAGTTCAACTCATCAGCAACACCGTATCATGAATGTAGACGCATCACAAGTATATTTACCTTTGTCTTCTATCCCAGCAGATGTTCCAGAGAGTGGTCAGTATCCTGTTAAGTGAAATATTCCTTGATGACTTGGCATTTTATTTCTAAAATAAATTATCCAATAATTTAACACTGCAAAAGAATTTACTTGTAGAAATCCAGACAATGTTATCATAGCAGATTACAATTTGAGCACTGACTATGAAACATACATGGCTTTCCATGAAGTATTAGATTTATGTTAGCCTGCATACCATAAAATACATAAGCATAATTGCTCAAGAAACACTTAGATGTTTTGTTTATGTAATTCCACCTTTTATCGTAGAATGGGAGGGAGTGGAGGAATGCACGATCAGAATAATTATTTTTTGCAGCCAAGATTACAGTGCTGTATTCTTTATCACCCTTTGCTCTTTTCCAATATTTTCAAGGCATCTTCTTTTGATTTTACACTAGCTGGGAATCTGTTTTATGAGTTAATAGATACCCCAACAATAATTTCATCTGAAAAAACTAGATTCATGAACTATGCTTACACGTGAGACTTGTTTTGAGGTACACAGTGTTATCTTCACAGTTCCTTCCTAGCTTGATAACATGTTTATTATTTGTTGTAACAATATTTATTAAGATTACATTATTTTTTTAAGTACATACCATTCTTCACTGAAAGAACAGCTTATGTCTATTATTGCAAACTTTTTGGCAAGTTTTGTTATTCCCACAAGTGAAAACCAAAAACCTTATGTCTTACAATAATTTTCACTCCTCCACTAAGCTTCACCAATGAATAATAAGATAGCAGTAATAAAATCTAGAGAAAAAAATAAAAACCCAATTATGCATATTCAGGACAGTTCTGCTGCAGCTTGCCACTTCTGAACCAAAACTAGCACCAGACCATTCAAAGTTTATCAGTTGCTTGAAAGTAATTTATAGCTCAGGGGGATGCAGATCAGGTGATCTGTTCAACAGTTTATGCTTACTATATAAGAGCAGGCTCGTATTGTTGGTTTTGGTACTGCATTTTAAAGAATTTATTTGAACTGATTTGCCTTAAAGAATGGCAAAATTACATACACTTGAGTTTTCTGTTTTCTCTCTTTTCAGACATGAATTTTATTAAAATAAAAAATCTTGTAACTCAGAGATGTTTTTTTAACTGTCACCAAGTCTGCACTAGAAATCTAAAATTTAAAACAACCAACATTTTCTTTAAAAAGAGTTGAATTACAAGTTTTATTTTCTTACTCAATTCTATGACTTCTTCAGGAGATACAGTATCAATGTGCTCTGAATGTGTACAGTGGTACACATGTACAATGTGTACAGTGGTACCTCACAAGACGAGTGACTCACAAGACGAGAAACTCGCAGGACGAGCAAAAAATTTAATCAAAAATATTCCGCTAGACGAGCTGCAACTCATGAGATGAGGAAAGTTCGTGCCAAACCTTGCATGTCATCAGTAAGCGCGCTCTGTATTTCCCGTTCAGGCAACTCCATGCGAGAGTTCTACGACTCTTACCTTGTGCTTTACTCTATTGTTGCAGACAGCAACCCCGTGCGAGAGTTCTGGCGCACGCGCATTCTGCCGACTCTCCACTTGCACAGTTTACTCCATTTCCATATGGGCAGCAGCATGCACACACACGTTCTGCCTATGTGCCTGATCACAATGAGCACCACATGATCAGCTCACGTGGAAATCTCCCAATGGAGCTCTCCTCTCTCGCTGCGTAAACAGCGTAAATTAAGTGAAAGGCATTCAAGAGAGAGA
>JANHZU010010640.1:170595-181800 GCA_032468055.1 Acrochordus granulatus | reverse complement strand
TTGACTGGTTTGATCTCCTTGCAGTCCAAGGGACTCTCAAGAGTCTTCTCCAGCACCACAATTTGAAAGCATCAATTCTTCAGCATTCAGCTTTCATTATGGTCCAATTCTCACAGCCATACATTACTACTGGGAACACCATAGCCTTAATTATATGGACCTTTATCAGCAAAATGATATCCCTGCTTTTTAATATGTTGTCTAGGTTTCCCGTAGCTTTCCTCCAAAGGAGCAAGTGTCTTTTAATTTCATGGCTGCAGTGATCTTGGAGCCCAAGAAAATAAAATCTGTCACTGCTTCCATTTCTTCCCCTTCTATTTAACAGGATCCATGAGTAAATAACTAGCTTAATGAAACACATAAAGTTACAAGTACTAATGTCTTTTTCCCTTTTATAAGATATTGGAGAACATCTCGTATAGATATTGCCAACCTTTAAGTATAATTTCCTTTCCACGTTGTTCTGTGATTAGGCCCACTATGCTGTTGATGTATTCTGATTTCTCTATTAAAGTACCAATGTGTCTGAAAAACAGGGCCTATAGAAGACATTGGGCTGCTTCCAGTGAAAATAAACTGGTATCCACCCTAATTCTATAAGTTAACTGATGACTAAACCTTTTTTTACAGTTGGGATGGGATAACACCTGTCACTGCACTTGAAGAAAACAAATTAACTGAGTGTGCAAGACAGAGTACTGCCCTCAGTTTTTTTCTTCCCACAGCTTGCTGCCATTTCCTAGTATCTGAAGCCTGAGGCAATTGCCTCATACTTCCTAATGACAGACTTCTGAGGATGGAAATGCATCAAATATTTGGGAATCAGGCTGTACACTCAAAATTACAACCAAACAACAAATAGGATATGAGACAGAAAAAACTTCTCAATGAGATATAAAGTAACAGACCATAGAATCAGTTTATCTCTGCTTATTTTCTTATGAGTTCCCGAAGAGAGAAGAAATAACTATTAGATATTCACAAAGGAAACCTCTTTATTAATATATGATAAATCATATATACATAGAGTAGATAATTTTTAACATGGAATCACAGCAGAATATAATTATCAGGTCATCAAGTCCTGAAAATTGCCTACCTATCAGGCATTTTAGACTGTACCTATATCATATCTGTAAGTTAGTGTTGAACTCTGACCTCCTTGGTGCTGAGCTTGGTTGTTTTCTTGCAGACATTTCATTATCAAAACTAAGCAACATCATCAGTGGTAGAAGAGAATGGGGTTTGCTCTCTTTTTATATACTAGTTATTTGCCCTATCAGTATTGGGGGACTGTTCTTAATGATTCCTTTATTACACTGTTGCTTACTGTTAGCTTGTTTGTCTGAGTTGCTAGTTCCTTGATTGGGATAATGTTTATTTCTTGACTGTTGGTCTTGTGTTAATCTTGGATGGTAATCTTTGCTTATCTGGGTGCTGATTGCTGATAAGGAGGTATTTAGATCTTTTTGTTTCCTTTCTGGCTTTTTGATTATCTATATTGAATGGTCTATAGATGGTGTTTATCTCTATATGTCTGTTGATGACAGATTTGTCTGAGTGTTAGACTTCCAAGAATTCACTAGTGTTTTTGGCCCTGGTTTGGCCTAAGATGCTCACAGTTTCCCAGTTGAAACTATGTTTAAGTCTGTCCATATGTTGTCAAATTAGGGAGATTTCATTATGTCTTCTGACTGCTAGTTGGTGTTCATGGACGTGCTTTGATAATCTTCTATTTATCCTCTACATGAAAAACAAATCTGATCCACTAGGAATATCAGGAGTATCAGCAATATAATATGTTGACTGTTTAAAAAGACAGTAAAATTATGTTATCATACTCTTCTATAATATATGATAATACTATTTGTTAGCCTCTTGTTGAAAAAAAAGTTACATAAAATGGAAATGGTTTTCCTGAAAAGTCATCATGTCATGATCCATCTATTCTATGGATTCATATAAGCAAGGACAGATATACACAAAGCATAATCGATAATAGGTATAGCATTGAATCTCTAGGAGTTAAAAGTAGAACATGGGAAGTATCAGGTTGGTCAGTAGCCTAGATCTCCAATAGCAGTTCCCATCCTCACAATCATCCTTTGTAGATGGCCCAACAGGAAGCAAAAGAAACAATGCCCTCAAGTTCTAACCATTTAAATGGCCTAAAAAGATATATGTCAGGATTGTTCCCCAAGTGCCTTCTGATAACAAAGAAAAGATGATGCCTCTTCAGACCCAGAGGAAGACTGAGGAATTACAGGAACCTATTAGGAAGGAACAGTAGGAGAATGCTTCTTGAGAGGCATCTATGTATATTCATTAATTCAGGTCATGTCTTGTAGCAAAACTGCAAAAACAAAATTTGCAAACTAATTTAAAAGGCAACTGGACTTTTATTTTTAGATGTTACAGAAAAATGTTTCAACTCTCATCCAGGAGTCTTCTTCAGTCTCAAATAAAAAAAGAAAAATGATAAGGAAAATACACATTTTTCAAAAAACAGCAGGAAATTGTGAAACAGGATACTCTAAAGATTTAGAGAGAAGTCTCAAGGTTTCAGCTTCATACCTTCAGATTCTGCCAAAAGGTCTGTTTTGCAAATGTGCCAAAGTGGGGTTGTAAATAGAAGGTAATTGAAATCTTGTGCTGTCCCCCCATTTATTGAGGGATTTATGTCTTTATATATATGCTGTTTTTTATTCCTCTAGAAATCCAGTTGGTTTCTTTATCAAGAATTTGAAATCTGCAGTCTTGAATAATTATTTATTTAACAATCATATTTATATGCTGCCAATCTCCTAATGGACTCTTGGCGGCTCACAATCAACATTTTTTAACATTTTAACATTAAACCCTGCCCCCCCTGAGCTGACCGGAGGTGCTCACATCCGGGAGCTTTTTCCACAGCTCCTGCTCCGCCCTCATGAACAGCCAGTGTTTCTGAAAAATTATGTCGATTCATTCTTTTATATAATTTTACTTTAGTTTCCTCAATGTAAAATTTTGAACAAGGTTCATTACATTGAATGGCATCAATGACATCTGTCTGTTCGTGTGCGGGAGTCTTGTTTTTAGAATGTACTAATTGCTGTTTAAGTTTATTCTTGAGAAACAGAAACCTTGGCAACAAGGAGCAGTCAGAATCCCCAATTTTTTCTGGTCCTAGAAAACAGCAATTTCTCAGTCTGTAGAGGCTAAGATACAGTGTGTGGGAGGGACTGTCCCAGCTGATAAAGCAAGTAGTATTTGAAAGAAGATGCCCAATCTGGTTGATTTAAGCAGGTTCATTGCACATTCTCACTATTGCTTGGAAATGAAATCCTTTCTTATCTTATATCTCATTTAAATAGTGGAGAACATACCCATATCAAAGAGACATTAACTATGAATCCAAAATCCTCCTGGCCAATTTAATCAGCCCACATGAGCATGCATTTGAGCATTTTAAAAGAAATATTTACTTTAGATTAAGCTTCTTAAAAGAAACTAAGCTCTAAGGAAAACTGCAGAGGAACAAACAAACAAAAATATAGCATGAAAATACTGGATTAACCAGTTCCAGAAAGTTATATTTTCCCCCAATTTATTGTACTTTAACAACAAATTACAGATAGTCCTCAAGTTATGACTATTCATCAGCAACCATTTATTTATTTATTGAATTTATATGCCGCCGAAATACAAAGACTCTTGGCGGCTAACAATAAAAAAACAATATATTAAAAAGATTTAAAATAAAAATAAACCCCATTAAAACAAAATAAAAAACCCGACAGACTAGCGAGGTGGGCTAAAAAGATTTTAAATATAAAAAGGGGGGTGAGGATGGCTAGGAATCCATCAGCCACCTCCATTCTGATAATGAGCCCCTCCCCCCCCGGAGCCCCAGGCCATCTCGCAGAGCCAGGTCTTAAGGCCCTTCCGGAAGGCCATCAGGGAGAGGGCATTCCTCAGCTCGAGGGGCAAGGTGCTCCATAGGGCAGGAGCCACAGCAGAGAAGGCTCTTCTCCTAGACCCCGCCAGCCAAAATTCCTTAGCTGACGGGAACTGGAGAAGGACTCCCTCTGCTGATTCTGGTGGGCCGAGAACTCCCCATCCGGGTGACACGGTTCCTCAGATAGCTGGTCCCATGCCATGAAGGGCTGTGAAGGTCAATGTTAGCACCATGAATTGTGTTGAAATTCCAACAGCACCAAACAAAGGAACTTACAATCACTCCTCAAAGTTCCAGCTGTTGCAGCACCCCCACAGTCACATGAACAAAATTTGGAAGCTTGGCAACCAGCTTGCACTTATGACCAGTTACAGCATCTCACGATCATATGATTGCCATTTGCAACCTTCCTTGCTGGCTTCCCACAAAGCAAAGTCACCCCACCTCAGTCTTTCTTTGCTTGCATGCACCACACCCTTCTTCCCCTTCATTTGCATGTATGCACCACACCCTCCTTCTCCCCTTTGTTTGCACACACATGCACCCACCAGCACCCACTTTCCTGAGTTTCCTTGCCCTTGTATATACATGCACACACTCACTAGTGCCATCCTTCTCTGAGCCTCCCTGTAGTTGCACACATGCATGTGTCCCCTGCCCTGCTGCCTGGGCTTCCTTACACTCAAACAGATGCACAAATCTTGCTCCCTACTTTCTGGACCTCCCTATACTCTCTCTCACACACACATTCCTACCTGGATCTCTCTGTGCTTGCACATAGACATACCCATATACTATGTGCTTACCTTCCCAGGCCTCCCTCTGCCTCCTTCCTACAACACCTGTATTTCCCACTTAATGACCTGTACATTTCAGGGTTAAAATGGCAGCATGTAATTGTAGTGTTGTCTTGCTTTATGATTACATTGTTTAGCAACAGCAATCCTGGTCCCAATTGCCGTCATAGCTCAAGGACTACCTGTACTGTATTTTTGAATTTTTTAAAATCTAATGTTGTGACAGAGAGAAAGATAAGGTAATTGAAACAGTGAGTTTTATCATACATGAAGCCTTTCTTATATTTGCATATTTTGCAAGATCAGCTTAAATCTTATAAAAACTTTTTTTTAACGTTGCTTATACTGTATATGCAGAGAAATGGACCCTGAAAATTTGTTTTAGCTAAACCTAAGGACTGCAAAATCATTGTTGTACTGTATTTTGATGCGAAGCTCCCTCTAGTGTTCACATGAACATTCCCTTTGTTTAAGCTATTCATACGCACAAAATCAGTGTGAAAAATCCTGCAAATGCTTTCTGTCATTATAAGTGGTCTTCATTTAATGACCACTTATTTATGACTATTCAAACTTAAAATGGCACTAAAATGATGTATTATTGATATATAACACCAGCCAAGCTGTGAAAATTGTATAAAAGGACAAGCAGCAGTTTCAATTGAACTTGTACTTATGGCTAGCGCATCATGCATGTAGTCAAATGATTGCAAGATGGATGCTCAGCATCCGGCTCACAATTGACATTGCAATGTGGAATTCCCATAGTCACATGATTGCAATTTGGATGTGGATTCCCATAGTCACATGATTGCAATTTGCAACTTTCCCTGCTAGCTTTCCACAAGCAAAGACAATGGGGAAGTTGACAGGAAGTTGGAAGTGACAGTCAGGTCCTTGCTTAATGAGCTGCATGGTCCTCACTTAACAACAGCAACTGAAACTGGCTGAACTGCCGTGGCTCAATAACACAGTCGCATGGCTTTCCAACTTATGACTGTACGCTTAACAACAGAATTCATAGTCCCAAGTACCACCAGTAAGTGAGGAATACCTTTATAACCAAGCATGATACATTGAATAATATAATGTGAAACTGTTCTGAAGAGTCTGGAAGCCTAGTAAAACAATAGAAGATTGAGAGAATTGAACATGTTCAGCCTCAGTTGAAGACTGGGGGAAGGATAGCTCTCTTCAAACATGAGAGGAATCACAGAGAGAAAGATTAATGTCTTGGAACAGAGAATAACAATAGAAAGACTCCATGGTAAAATTTGCTGCAAAATTTGGTTATAATATAAATATATTATAACTTTGTAGTTCCTCTCCAAATGATTTCATTGGTTATGACAATTCTGGCTGGACAAGATGGTCTTGGAAGTAATTAGGTGTCAAGCCATGAACTTAAACTAAGCACTTTAAATAGGCTCACAGTACAAACATATGTTGCTGACAGCAGGTGCCAGTCACAACTTGGACTGCTGCATTCTGAACCAATCGTAGATTCCAAATAGTTTTAAAAAGCAGCCTCATGTAGAGAACAATTTGCACCTCTGCACTGAGCATTGAATTTGATGATCTAAATGGCCTTTTCCAGTTACATAATTATATAGGCTAAATCAGCAGCAATAAATTGTTAGGATTTTGGGGAAAGTGTAAACTGAAGTACTACAACATAGAAATTAAGAAAGATCTTTGTATATACTTCTCTAGCTACGGTTCCTGCAAAAATGTGTCTGTGTGCACACACGCACACACATGCCTATGAGTCAATGTGGACTCCTGGTGTCTGCCTGGACATGTCTCTGCAATTTTCTTGGGAATTTTTTTTACTATTTTGGAAGTGATTTGCTATTGGTTACTATTGTTTCCTAGGGCTGAGATAATGTGACTGGCCCAAAGTGGCTTCCTGCTTAAAGCAGGATTAGAACTCATGGTTTGTAGCCTGGTGCCTTAACCACCAAATTCGCTTTCATATATCTATATATATCTATATCTATCTATCTATCTATATCTGTATATATATATAAGAGCTAATTCATAAAATATATAATTCATATATATATATATATTAGTGCCATTTCCAACACAGAAATGGATAGCCAAACACTTTTAACAATATTTACAAACAGCAACTTTCTTTTTTGACATGGAAGTTATTGACAGTATAAAAGTAAAAGGAGTGTTAGGAATTCCAAGAGAAAAAATATGTTGTGGTTTCATTAAGGTAGCTCATTTCGGTATATCTGAAAGTGTAACGCCCATCTTAAGACATGTTGTCTATTTATTTCAAGATCAGAATACACAACTTTTTTTAGCAAACCTACCACTACACCGTTACAATACTGGTAGCAACATGCACAGTACTTAAGTGATTCTGCTTTTCCTTTCTTTTTCCTTCCCTTCATATCATGCTTCTTGTAAAGACATACTATGATCTTGTCATGAATGACATTCAAACATTATTCTTCTCTTATAGAAACTACTGAAAAAAACCTCTCTTGATCCACAGTGCTGTTTGCACTTTATTACCCATATCATTAAACCAAAGTACATGTGATGGCAATAAAGTTGAAACTAGGGACTAAAAACAGCATACAATGTAAACATTGGAAGGGATCTTGAAAATCATCTAATCTAATGGTATATCCCGTACATGGCAATCCTAATTGCAAACCCTTCCCTAAGAGAGATTTGGTACCATACATTAATCCATCATCCTACATAACAAGTAAAAGGGGGAGATCAGAGAACAGCAATTGCTAAACTAACATTTTACCAGAATTAAAAGATCTAAAGTTGGAAAATGTCTTTGCAGAAGAAACACCTTCCATATGGAAATGGGTGTGTGTGTGTGTATTATATAGATAAACCTGGCCACTGGTTTTAAAAGTATACAATTAGAAAGAAAAGCTCTGATTAGGTATATTGGACTATGGTTTAACAATGGGTTATTGATTAAATCAGAATCGGCTGAATTCATATAACTATAAACTATAAAGAATGATTTCAAACCACAATAATTTACATGGGCAACAACAGAGTTTTTTCTTCTCCTTGTTATACAGAGCAGTCTAATATCCAAACATTACAACTTGTAGCTCAGTTGTACAGAAGACCTGGTTTATTCCATAACAGAGCAGATGCCAGCATTTTGATACTGTGCAAACTTACTCACCTTATTTCACACACTAGTTCAAAAATGTTCATATTATGATGCTTATCTGCAACTAATTCTTGTGCTTCTTGCATTTTTGTGTTGCAAATAGCCAAGAAAATGCAGAAAGAGACAAAGCAATTACAACAAAAGCAAACAAAACAAGAGGAAAGGAAAATTACAAAGGTCATGGTACAGGAATAATTCAGAGATGCAAGGCTAACATAAAATCACTCAATGAATATATAGTTGAGAAGAAATTATTCAGTAATTAGCAAGGCTGCTGATACAATTTTTGAATGTGGATGAAAACAATCTATTAATCCAAAATATGCTGAACTACACAACTAAATTAATTCATAATGATGCAGTAACCAAAGGGAGTTCTACAACATGCAACCAGCATACGGTTCTTTAGAGACATGGTTTCACAAAACATTAATATATCACAAACCATGGCTTGTTCATCTATGGTTTACTGAGGAAACAATAATTATGTGTGTTTGTATACTATACAATATGAGTTATAATGATAACACAGCTGGACATATTTTATGATCTCGTTATTAGGACTTTGAAGCACTACAGTTTTGAAGACAAAAGGTGCTTTAGACAGGCATGAATGTACATTGTACACTGTAGTAGTATAGAAAATAATGCAGAGAGCACACAGCCCTGAGGAGTGCCAGTACTGACTATCCAAGTACTGGATATAATTTTCCCGAGCCTCACCTGTTGCTTCTTATCTGTCAGAAAGCTGGTTATCCCACTTACAGATATGGACCGGGACAGTGAGCTGGGTCAGTTTGTAGTGAAAAATGGCTGGGATGATGGTATTAAACACTGAAGTCCACAAAAAGGACCTCTGCATAGGTCCTTGGGAAATCAAGATGTTACAGGATATAATGCAGTGACATATTGACAGCACCATGTGCTGACCTGTTTGCCCAATATGCAAATTGCAGAGGGTCCATGATGACTTTCAGATGGGCCAGCACCAGCCTCTCAAATGTCTTTGTGACTACAGATGTTAAAGTGACAGGCCTGCAGCTATTCAGACCACTGATGGAGGCTTTCTTTGGAACTGGGATGATTGTACAACATTTAAAGCAAGAAGGGATGTAGCACAGGTTGTGATCTATTGAAAATCTGTTGAAGATGGGGCCAATTGTTTTCAGGCAGGAAGAGGCCATGCTGTCTGGGCCAGGTGCTTTTTTGATTTTTTGTTTTCGAAGGAAACTTTGGACATCTCAATTTTCTTTGAAATTTATCAAATTTATTTATGTATCAAATTTATAGCCTGCCCCACTCACTGTCAGTGATAAAAACAGTAGAAACATCATAAAATTGACACAAGTGATAAAAGATGATGCCTCAAAATATATTTTAATTATTTAAATTTACAGACATCCAGAACCTAATAGATTTGTATGAAACATTCTGATTCTATTGAACGGCAAATATCCTAACTTGGATTAGACCATAAGTTTTCTTTATGTGGAGTCACTTTTTGTGAGACTGGCAGTTTATAGGTTTGCTAAATGAATAAATATAGTGAGACTAGCAATATTGTGCTAGGGTTACAGTTCCTTGAAAAAACTGTAAAAAGTGATCTCTAGAATGCTTAACACACAGAAAACACACACATATAAATACTGTACACATTTTACCACATGTATGAAAAACCATGTTTGCCATATGTTTACAAAGTTCATAGTTTACAAAGAAACCTATAGGAGGAAGATAGAACAATTAAATCTGCAATATGAACATGATATCTGGAAACTAAATACAATATTTACTATTTTATTGCATAGAGAGGTCTCATATTTTTGTTCATTCTTGGCAATGAATAGTGTCAGAAACAGAGAGAAAACTGTTTCTGCTGAACCCACCTTGTATCTTCTGTTTCTCTTGTAACTTACTGCAGCATATCTGGTACACCAGCAAGAAGCTTAGTGGCAGCTTTAAATTAAGGTAATGTTTTAAAATCTCCCTTTATAGGCATTGAGTTGTCACTCTTCTTTTTGCTCCTGTTCTGTTCTAAACTATAAGCCTTTCACTTATAGTGAATTTTCTTCAATTTCCAGAGAAATTGAAGAAGTTCAGAATCTTTATATTCTAGAAGTGTCAGACAACATATTGCAGAGATATTTTTGCTTGAGCTGGAACAATTCAATTGCCTAGCCTGCGAAGTGCATTTCAATGCAGCAGTATATTCAAAGGGTTCATACAGGCAGTTTGTGTCTGAAGGCCTCCTCTTCCTCCTATGAAGGGCAAATATTTGTTTTACATTTCAGGAATACTATATGGTATCAATGAGTCTGTCTCAAAAGAATCAGAAAGCTACTGTTCAGGTAGAGAATAGGGAAAGTCATGTTTAAAAGGGGGGGACTCCTGTGTACTTTCTGCACTCAGAAATAAAATATTAAATATTCTGTATAGTAAATATCACAAAATATTAATATTTAGCTTGTTGCACAGAAAATGGGGGAATCATCTATATTAATGCATGTAATTCCTTTAGTTTAACTTTGCCACAAAACAATAATACTATTTTTTTATTTATCACTGGAGAACAGCTTGGTATAGTGATTAAGGACATAGGCTAGAAAACAGGATATTGTGAATGCTAGTCCTATTTTTGGCTCAAAGCCAGCTGGTGACTGGGCCACTCACTTTCTCTCAGCCCAAGGAAAGAGGCAATGTCAAACCACTGAAATCTTACCAAGGTAACTGCAGGGACATGTTTAAGTAGTCACCAAAATATATCTTACTTTAAATGTATAACTTCTTAAGAAGCAAGATAGGTGAGAAAGTAAAGATACCAGATGAAAATGTATATTTGCAGAATTGGGCATTAAAGATTATGGATCATTTTTCTCCAAGACACTACACAAGCTTGCAAAATCAAAAAAAGAAAGACATCCTGATCAATTAAATTACAATTTCTGTTTGCTAACACTGAATGACATTGTTAACTCTGAAATGAATGAAACCTGAAGACATTATGTGAATGCAATTCCAAGGGAGGTGGGCCTCTTCCAATTACTGAACAGGGGTTACTTAAAAATAGTATTTATATCTATTTATTAAGAAAACTGTCGAGTTATGTATTTAATATTTTAATATTAAAATCTAAAAATATTTTTTTTGTCTGTCACAGTATGGCTCAGATTTCTTTCTCCTCCTTTTTGTTGTTGTTCAGTCGCGCAGTCGTGACCGACTCTTCGTGACCCCATGGACTACATTACGCCAGGCCCCCGTCTTGCACTGCCTCCCGGAGTCTTCCCAAGCTCACACCCATCACA